>MU744733.1:12505-39503 GCA_026770625.1 Nicotiana glauca | reverse complement strand
TATGGATCCGAGGTCTTGAATGTTGTTTTTGTACCATAGTATTGGGCATCGGGAACTTTGAACAAGGTTTCACTAGAAGATAGAAGGATGTTGGCATGGGGAGGAGCTCCAAAAACGGGAGTAGTTAATGACACGCTTGTATTGGCGGGTGGAGCATGAAAAGGTTGGGACAAGATGTCAGAGTAGTTGTGCCAAGGGGTAAAGCCTGGGGCATGTTGGGAGAAGAGTCCAACGACATTGTGAATCTGGGATTGTGATGGTAGTGGGATGGCGGCAGGACTTTCGATGTAGTTGGTGGGGAATGAGGGTAGAGGGCGCCCACTAATCCAAGCCTGGAACACCTCCGTTATCTGGCATTTCAACCTTTGGGCCTCTTCCTTCAACTCAAATTCCAATTCGACAACACCTATATCTGATCCCTCACTAGTCATGGCTATCTTGCTGTTTGACCTAGAGTGCATGGATGAATCGCCCGAATGCCACAAACTAACCACCTGTCTAAACTCAAATACATCAACAACAACCTTGTTAGCAATTAGAGCTTTAACAAATTGGCGACCGCGCATTTTGGGGAGATGAATACACCTGAGCAGTTAACCGTTTATATTATGTATTTGATCAGTTGCATGCGGCGTCCCGACTTTCCTTATCTCCATTTGCAACTTCTTTTCTCTTCCCCTCTTTTCTTTCTTATTTTTTTTATTCTTCTTTTTTCATTCTTGCCTTTTCTTGCTCTTTATTTTATTCTCTCATTTTTCCCTCTTGTTTTGCCATTGTTTCTTTCTCTCGGTTTCTTATTTTCTCTCTTTTCCTCTTCTTTTTCTCTCTTGTTTTACCTCTCTTTTTCTTCTATTTTTTTCATTTTTCATTTGGTTACGGTCGAATCCTATGGAGATTGCCTACGTATCATGACCCCACATGAATCAGACCAAGTATAGTTTTTGGAGATAAATGTAAAAATAAACAAAACATTTTGGGATTTTCAAAAAAAATTTCCAAAAAAAAATAAAATGTTCTGATTACAGCGACTCCTCCTACCGAATTTTACCATAAAAACCAACAGACTCAAAAAGGAAACTAACAGGATAAAAATCAAGATTCATTTTGACTCAAAAAGTTATCACTATGTTTTGAAATTTTCATAAAAATATCCGGCTTTGCTCATACGGCCTTTCAACACTTCGAGGGAAAAGATTTTAAGACTGTGTTGGCTAACCGGCCAAAGCCTTGAAAAATGACCAAAGGTAGTTGTTCTTGCAAAAGTAGCCTTCCAGCGCCTTTTTGGGGACATTCGTCTATTTACGACAAGAATGGCATCTCCTTACTTATAAAAATAAAATTTTGTTCTTTTGGGGCTACTTTTGCAAAAATGGAAGTTGGACCCGTGGGGGTGGCCTACGTATCCCACGCCCTATGGGAATCAAAATGGCGTAGTTCAGGCAAATAAAATAAAACCAACTATTTTGAAAACAAAACCTTTTCTTTTCTTTTTTTGTCATTTTTCTCAAAAATTCGGCAGAGTTTCAGTGCCATTGGGTTTTTTTCTTTCAACAAAGGTGATTACCCCTCTTAACCATCACATTGCTATTTTCCTTTTCAAACTTTCCCCTTTTAAAAACCGGTCAGCGTGCAAATCCAAAGCAGATAAATGCACAAGTAGGATACATCATGATGGTCTGTTATTTTGGGTACACCTGTCCTAGACGGACCCAACCCCTGTTTTGAGTCCGCTAAGTCAAATGCACATGATACAGATAAGCATTCCTACTACGGATCTGGTATGAGGTTGAGTTATTCAAGGTTTAAAACCTGAGTTTATTTGTTCTAGACCTGGCTCACCCGAGCGGACAACTTGAGCTGAGGGGGGCTGCGTACCGGTAACCAAAAGATCCTCCAGCTTTGTAACTTGTCCGAGCCTCATCATATTTGGAATATGACACTAACAGAAAGAAGTCACGACCAGTGTGCACTACTCAGGAGGGAGAAGAGAAGGGTTTCGTAGCAGTTTATATATACAGTTCAGATAATATCAAAGCAGTAAAAAGCAACATTTTGCACATTAGTCCCAAACATGTAATGAAATCAGATAATAAACAAAGCCAAATACAATAATTATTCCATGCTCGAATTCTGAACCCTGAACCAGAAGTTCTAGATTCTTTTCCCCAGTAGAGTCGTCAGAGCTGTCACACCTCCTTTTTCCTACACCCCGGAAGGGTATAAGGAGTTTTTCCAATTAAAGGACAATCAAAATGGGATTATTATTAAAAGACTCAAAGTCGCCACTTGAGATATTTATGGTATCCCAAGTCACCGGTTTAAATCCTGAATCGAGGAAAAGATTAACTATGTTTAACAGTCCGCGAACCAGAAATCCGGGTAAGGAATTCTGTTAATCCGGGATAAGTTGTTTGGAATTCCCGAGTTTCGTGGTTCTAGCACGGTCGGCCAACTGTTATAATTGGCCTAATTATCCGATTTTAAATACCAATGTGCAATTTAAACTTAATTAACTGTTTTTAATCATTTTTAAAGGAAGATTGCAATGTCATTTAAAATATGTTTTGAACAGTGTCATATAAATGCACCCGCAGTCCATAACATATTTTATTTAACGTTAAAATTTGAATTTGGGTCACATAAATGTGCACCCGATTTTAGGAAAGTAGATTATAAATAACGCGCCTAAAAGCAACTACGCGTTGTTAGCTTTGCGAGGGCCATTGAATTTGCTAAATGGCACGCCTCGAATTCTAAGGTTTAGCTAAACATTAATTAAAACGAGGTCCACGCATTTAAAATTCTATTTGGCACGGCGCACCTCAATTCCATTTTAAAAAAAAGGAAGAAAGTTCAAGCTAAATGTTTTGCGGGCCATAAATTGTGATCTAGCTAATAGCTCACCTCAGATTGACTAAATGGACTCCCCATTAAACAAGGCTAAAAGAACTTATAACTTTTAAAGATTGAACTCAACCTACGTTCTGCATTTGTGAGAATTAAGAAAAAGTTTACTTCAGTATTGTCTCAGAAATTTAGATCTGGCCTAGCATGAGGCCCATCGGCCCACAAGCTGCAAGGGTAAGCTATGTAACAAATCTCATTGAAGTCCATAAAGGAAACCCCAAATGTACGAAACCATGCAGAGAGCGTGCAAAAAGGGTCGCGCGTCGAACCCAGACAATGGTAACAGGCATCAAATCCTTTTTGCAAACAGAGAAATAGCGACAAAATGATTCAAATATCACAGATTCGCAAAATCAATATTGAACAATCACCAAAATTCAGATTTACAATCGTTAGGCATTGAAGTAGTGATAGAAATTACTCCATTCCAAGTAATTTTTAATTAACCCCCATTCAGATAATAATCGTTTACACACTAAATGCTAAAAATCGCTGGAACCTCAACTAGATAACCATGATTATCCTTTAAAAAAAAATTCACCCTTCGACTGATTAATAAAAGCATTCCAATTTCTCTTTTTTTTTGAAAAAAAACAACAAAACTTCTAAGTTGAAATCAACCATGTTCCATCAACAGCATCTCAACAACCAATTAACATGCTTACTAAGCCTAACATGATGAGAGTACAATTAGACTCTAGCAAGATTTAGAACTATTTCCCCTTTTTAAACTACATGCTGAGTTATTAAACATATATATACAGGTCATGAGTAGAATAAGGAACAAATTAAGCCATTTTTAATTCCATGTTTTGATGCATGCATCACAGAAACCATCATATCTATCATAAACAAAGTAATGCCATCATATTTAAACTAATCACTAGACTTTTACTAACATTCCGACATTATCAAATTGCCATCAGCCTCTCTAACATCAAATCGGCCATGAAGCTATTCCCAAACACATTTGCTTATGCTAACAGATCCAAAACATATCCAAGCCTGACTGGACTTTTAAAAAAAGTATTCTAACAGTCCATAAATGAATACAAGTGCAAAGATCCAGCTAAATACACAATAAATCATGTGATTTACGAACATCATAGAGAAATATGAATGAACATAAGAAAGAGTCTACAGCCATGCTTTCAACCTTGATTTCATCTTCAAATTGAGTTTTACAACCAATGAGACTTAGAAAAGTACATGGAAATTGACAGAAGAAAACACAGATGAAGAAGCAGTAGATAACAGCTGAGCAAGACAACAGAAATCAACAGGGAGGAAGCAATGGAATAGTGAATCCAAGCAAAACAGCTTAATTTCAACAAATGTTGTGCAATAATCAGCATAAATCAACCAAACTTCAAACTAAACTATTTAAACCACCCCAAGATCAAATCCTTTCAGCTCTATATGAGTCAGGAAGTGTTTCAGGGCTGAAGAACTTCAGAAATCAAGAAAAAAAATTTCGATGAAATAGTAAACTTTTTTTTGTTTTTTTTTCCTCTGATTTTTAGCTCTTATCTCTTCAGATTTTCAGAATGTTCAAAGCTGCTCAATATGAGGAGAAAGAGATCTTTATATAGGCATATCTAAGGCAGCCCTAACCTAGCTAGCCATTTCCCATTTTACCCCTCTTAATCCAGATTATTTTACCCTTTTTACCCCTTTAAAGAATCTGAGACCCTCATTCCCTTAAGTAACCAGCCCAAACTTATCCCTTAGAAGCTTCCACCTAATAGAATTTGATTCCCTTTCTTCCTAAATCCCCAAACTGACCCTTACCCATTTACTTATTACAAACTCCACCTGACCTTAAGACCCCTGAAATTTCCCTTTTGTGCAATTAAGACCCTAAGAGTTCCTACTAGTTAACAACTAGGAAAAATAACAAAATTCAGAATCAAAGAAACAATGAAGATCAAACAAACAAATACTGATTCACTTTAAAGCTATAACTAAATCTGCATCTGTGATAAATGAATTTGAAATCAATATGACAAGCACAGGAACACATGAAACTATTAAGAGTTCAGAATTCCTAACAAGAAACTAATATGCATAAATTGGATTAACTGGACACAATACTAATAACCCTAAATACTAACATGCCGCCATGTCAATTCTCTTAATGAACAAACAACTAAGCAGAATCAACCTAAAAGCTACAAGAAATAAAACTCAAAAATGCTGATGACTAAATATACAGCCAAATCGACAATATCATGCACAAAACAAAATCAAACAAAGAAAGAGAAAAAAGAATTACCTGTATTATCCCTTTCGATACTGGACTTACTCAATCCATCAAGCCAAAGAGTGAACTCTAACTACTGTTAATCGTCTGTTCTTAACATAACTGTCGACTAACGGATGTTTTCAGTTCACTCAAATATCACATGACCCAAAAAAGACGTAAAGGGAAAATAGAGACTAGGGCTCAACATTTCAGATTCAAGATTTGAATCATTTGGGGGTATTTTTGAGGAAATTGGTGATCGAAGTGGGAAGAGGTAGTGAAGGAAGTCCTAGGGTGTGAATGTGGGGCAGTTTGGTGGTGGCACCGCCACCGGAGAAATTGTGGTGGCGCTAGGGTTCATGATTTCAAACGAAGATTCGAGAAGCTTGAGTGGGTTTCGAGGGGAACTGGGTGGGGATTTGAGATGAGGAGGTAAAGGGGAAGTTGTGGTGTTAATTTCGAGTGGATCAGAGTGGTTTATGGCGTCGCCACCGGCGGAAATAAGGGAGGTTTCAGGGGTGGTGGGCTCTAGGATTTCTGGGGGACGAGGGAGATGAGAGACAAAGGGGGTAGGAGTAAGCGTTAGGACAGTTAAATATTTAGGACACTCCACTTTTGAGTCGTTAGATGGATTAACCTCGACGGCTCAGATCTCTTTTAAGTGCAACAGTGTCGTTTGGTCGATGGGGGGGTGGGGGTGGGTTGGACCGGTCCTGGGGTGGGTTTTAGGCCGGATTCGACAGGTATGGGGAGGGGAATGTTTGGGCTTGAATGAAATCAGAGATGGCCCAACTAACTTCTTTCCTTTCTCCTTTCTTTCTTTCATTTTTTTTCTTAAACCTTTTTGTTTTCTTTTTTCTTTTTTTTTTATTTAAAAAAGTTAAACATAAAATCTGAAATTAAATTATCCAACCTAATTAACTTAACAAAAAAATATTAATTAAGCTTAAATAATTACTACCATTAATAAATTAAAGAAAAACTAACTCAAAAATCCAGAATTAAAATTAAAAGGTGCAAGATGACTATTTTTGTGATTTTCCCTTTTTTATAAAATAACCTAATTACTCAATTAATCCTAAAATGCTAAATTAAATCCTAAAAGAAAATGCACATATATTTTTTGTATTTTTCATTAATTAAATAAAAATACACGCGCAAATACAAACAATTAACAGAAAACGACACAAAAATCCATAAAATTGCCAATAATGAAAAGAAATTATTTTGTTTTGAAATTATGAGAGTAATTTATATAGGAAAAAAATCATGTGCTCACAATTATTTCGGCCATATCTTGTAGAGTTCAATTTTTCTGCTCAGCTATTCCATTCTGTTGAGGTGATCTTGGACATTAAAAGTTGTGAGTATATCCTTGATCATTGCAGATATCTTCAAAGGCTCTGCTTTTGAATTCTCCTCCATGGTCTCTTTGGATGGTTGTGATGAGACACACTTTTCTCTTTCAAATCTTTTACAGAAAATCTCAAAAAATTTCAAAGTTTCATCTTTATGAGATAGGACGATCACCCATGTAAAACGTGACTAGTCATCAATAATAACAAAAGCATATCGTTTATATCTAATGCTAGCAGTTCTAGTGGGTCCAAATAAGTCTATATGAAGCAATTGTAAGGGCTTGGTCGTAGACACAATGTCTTTGTTTTTTAAAGAGTTTCTGGTTTGTTTGCCAATCTGACATGCATTACATACATGATTTCTGAAAAAATTGAGTTTGGGAAGTCCAATAACTAAATCATGCTTGGAGAGTTTCTCAATGGATGCATGCTTCCATGGCCAAGTTTCTTATGCCCCAATCATGGGTCATCAGATATAGATGCTAAGCAAATGTAACTATCTAAATTTTCAATGCCATCAAGAATGTAAATATTTCCATACCGTTTCCGTGGAAGTAATGTTTTACGTGACTCATCTTTAATGCCACATCCTGTTTTCTTGAATTTGACTTCGTACCTGAATCACAAGTTATACTCAAGAGATTATAGTTAAGTCCATCTACAAGGTGTACTTCAGTAATATCGCAATTGTTGTTGAATAAAACAGTGTCGGTGGCAACTACTTTTCCTTTTGAATCATCACCAAATTTGACACGTCCTCCATTTATCGTTGTAACTTCTTTGAATAGATTTTTGTCACATGTCATGTGACTAGAACAGATACTGTCGAAGTACCATTTTTCTTTGCGACTCTTTTTATGGTGTTCATGTGAATTATTAATTCAAGTATGGAAGAAGTAAAAGAATTAAGGAAACGATCTATCAACAGGAGCAATTAAAGATGGAGAATGATGGAAACTCTAGAAGCAAAGCAAAGGAAAAGTATCATGATTAGAGACAAAAAAGGAAGAAGCAGTGGAGATCCGTAAGAATAATCATTCAATGATTTGATAGATGATTGACGGAAAAAATTATAGGAAGGTCCCAAAACAAAGGAAAACGAGATTACGAAGCTCTGCACTAGAGATAGTTGAAGGCCGGAATCAAGGGATCCATTATTGATTACACAAGTAACGGAAAGATCTGCCTAGTGGAACAAAAGCCTATCAAGGGCACAAGTCAAGGAGGATCAACGGAAATTTCACCTTATTCTTGGAAAGAATAAATTTATGATTCATTTCAAATATCAACTCCCTTGTGTTTGTAATCTCTCAAGATTCATGTCAATCAAGAGTCAAGAAGGCCTCATGAAGTATATGTACATTTGTTCCAGGCTTGAAGCATACATACTTTGAACGAACCACTATCACTCTTTTTGTTCTACTCCGAACAAGCATTATAGTTCTCTTTAGATATGTTGTGTAGTTATTGAAAGAAGAAAAAGAGATAAACACCGGTGAGGTGTTCTATAAATACAAGACTTCACAAATTTTTGCTCATTTCCACCATTTTTCAACTCGGACTTTTGAGCTTTTGGAGTGATTTTGAAGGGAATTCAAGGGTTTTTCACAAAGGTATGTTGATTGAGCTCTAATACTCCTAGATATGGTGTTTCCCCATTGATTTCCCTCATAATTAGTAGGATTTTTTAAGTGAAATAAGGGGTTAGAGCTTGGGATTTTGAAGAGAGAAATTTGGAGATTTGAGGGACCAAATGATGTAGGATTTTGATGAAATTGGTATGGGTAGACTCGTGAGTGAATGAGTTTTCTAGTTTTATGACTTTTTTTGGATTTCGAGACATGGGCAAGGGGTCTGAGTTTGAGTTGATTTGAAATGAAAGCAATATCTCTTGACTTTAGTATGACTTGAGAATAGTAAGCGCTTTAGTTGTGATGCTTAGGCTCAGTTTTCGACTCTTGTATAAGTACCTTAAATTGTATGATCTTAACTTTGCTTAACTACTTTGACTAGAGTGACTTGATGAGTCCCATGCTGAGTGAGTTGTGTGCCATGTGTATGTGAGGCTTTGTGTTATTCTATGCATAACATTTGGTGTCTAGAACTTGTTTCATGTGTTTGAAAAGCGAAATAGTAGTTTTATTCAGTCTTGGAAGGGATATGCATTTCTTTGTTGAGCGAGTTATATGTATTACCCACCTAATTGTGATGTATCTTAGTTAACCTCTTTGATCCTGTAATCATTTTTTTGGAAAACACATTACAAACCTTACCCATTTATTTGACTTCACCACACTTGAATATATTATGAACTTTTTAAAAGTTTAAGTGTATGGTGTTGGTTTGGTTTTTTAGGTGGAATTATTTAAATAAGGAGAAAGTTGCAATGTTTTGAGAAAGTAAGAGCCACTTGAAGTGAATAAGGAAAAAAATAATTTGTATTATTGTGAAAAATACCTAGATAAGTGGTAACTCTTGATGTAATGGTGCTTAAAGAAGTAGGGAGTTGATATACATTGATGTGAAGGTGGAGTATAATTTGACACAAGTGTGGGGTTTGAATGAAATGTATGTATTATAGTGCTTAGGGAGGTGTAGTCACTCTTATATCTTAATGTATCAATTAGTAGAGTAGGACACTACGGTAAAGCCTATGGTGCATCTTTTGTGGCATATAAATGTTGTTTCTGACAGTGAGTGAATTCTTTCTATCTTGAGTTCCTAATTGTCTTAAATTGTATGGTGTGTGGAACTACTATCGATTGTTGTGTGAGGGCACTTAATTCATGAAGGAAAGGTAATGACATTAACCTCTGTGTTAGACTAAGTGAGCGGGTTGTGAAAAGTGTGTGGTGCTTTTGAGTTAAATCTTGATGTGAAAATATTAAGGTATTGTACCTAATCTATTTTATGCCTTATAGGATTGATTCCGAGTAATGTAGATGTGATAGAGCTAATTTGATCTATTTGGAGTTTTGAAGTCTGAGTAAAATCCTAAGGGATTAAGTCGGGATCGTGTTTGGGGGTCGAGGACCATTTCAGGACGTCAAAATGGAAGATTTGAGTCGTAATATAAGAAATTTGTACTAGTGTGATGCATTGTACGATGCATAGTGCGAGGTAGCAGTGTATTTTTGGCTGCCTGGCAGAAGTTGAGCTCTCTGGATTTCCCCACTAATGCCCTGCATGGAGCGTCGCCCCATGTGGCGTCCTTGTGCAATTTTTACAGAGTAACTGTCCTATTTTGGCTAGGAAAAGGTGATTTTGTCTGGGCCCACCCTACTTGGTATAAACACATGGAAAAATATTATTTTCTGTACTTTGGACACATAATCGACAGGAGGCTAAGGAAGACCTGGAGGAGCAAGAACACAAGGATTTCATCATTCCTTCCTCACTCAAGACCCAAGTTTGGATTGAGTTTATGTTTTCCTATCTTTTAATTATATTTATGATGAGTTACTCCATGTATATGGAGTAGTTTCCTTTAGGGTTTGATGGATTTGATGTATTGATATTTGTTTGTGGATTATAACTCTAGTTATTGAAGCATTTTTGGATGCTTTAATTGTTGCATCTATATTCATTTGTTCATGTAATCGAGAGAGGCATACTTGTGATATTTCTGCATTATATTGTTGGTTGAGTTCATTAAGTCTTCTTAGTAATAGAAAGAGGCTAGTTGAATCATTGATTAAACCTAGTTAAGAGGATAAGAGGTTGTCCTAACGACCAATCAACTATGCATTCTTGCATATCTTCACTGAGCTTAATTTAGTTCATCCACTGATGTTGAGACTTAATTGAGAGAGGAGTTTCTACTAAATGTTTGAACTGATAACTGAGTGAACTCGAGAGAGTCACTTAAACATTAGAAGTGAATTATCTACAATTAGATCCCAAATAATTATCTTACACCTATCTTATCAATCCCTATTTTCTCCCACTGTTAACTTCCTTTCTTATCCTTGTTTGAATTGTCATTAGTCAATAGCTTTAGATCCTACTTAATTTTAGTTAGAAATCATATAAATCTCAATTGTTGATCATCTTGAATAGAAATCAATCTAGAAACCACGAGAATACTGTTTAAATCCAATCCTTATGGATATGATATTATACTATACTATATTTGATTAGCGAGCATAATTTAAGTAGGTGTTTCGAGCTCGTCACCTTCCCATTCTCCGAGAGGACTGTAACTGGGGAGGTAAGGACATGGTAGTACCCAGGCCTCAGGATGATATCTCCACTCATGTGGAGGGGTATTTAAGTGTTTACGCTTACCCCTTCACACTGGGATCGGTAGACCCAATTGTTTTGGAATTTTGCAAGAGATATGAGGTGTGCCTAGGGAAAATCTACCCATGTCTTTGAAGGATCATGATACTCCTCCAATGCTTTGTAAATAATCTCCGAGTCTCATCAGTTAACCCTCGACCACTTCCTCCGTCTATACAGTCCCTAAATGTTTTGATGGGGACTAATCAAGCTCACTCGTCAGGCTAACAATGCTCTCTTTTCGAGCATTGACGAGGATCTCACTTCGTTTGAGTGAAGAATGAAGATTTTATCCCTCCCAAGTTTCTGCCATTCCCCAAGAAGTGGAATGCATCTCATAAGTGTAGTCTTTCCTTAAGTGTCGAGTCTTATTTTTTCCCTCTTTCACCATCAGTATTTGTGATAGTGTAGTTATTGCTCGGGTTCCCAATGCGGTCCCTCGGCTCAAGGAGTGGATAGAAGGCATCTGCATGCAGATGTTATACGTTGTGCACCCGTGATGCAAGCTTTCAAAGGGCCGATGGGAGGCCCATTCTCATGGTAAGTCTCTTCTTAGAATAGTTACTATTATGTCCTGAACTTACACAATGTTGGACCTTTCCCTTTCCTTCGCAGGTTTGCCTAAGACCACCAAACTTAGGCCGTTGAAAGTGGACGAGGGCGCATCCCTATCCATCGATCTCTCTATTACAGGACTGCCCGGGGCCACCACGGGGGATAAAAAGAGGAAAAGAAAGTCTTCAATCTTCCCGGGGCCCGAGGGGAAGCCAAAAAAAAGGGCAGCTTCCCAAGCTTGTAAGCCCGAGAATAGCACCAATTCCCGGGTGCCAGATTCTGACTCACTTCTCCAGCTCATGGATGAATCTGAAGAAGACTGCCCACGGATCGACCCTTGCCGGGAAGCAGGTGGCAGTCGAGGGCGAGAGTCATGAGGCCGACCTCTCTCTGACTCGAGAGGCCGAGATGGAGATGGGGGCTCAAACTACCTGAGAATCTGATTCTGCTCCTAAGGAAGCGAATGGTGTAATAGACATTATGGAGATTCCCTCCTACACCGAGTCCATGCTTGAAGAGGCTCAAGTAGGAAAAGAGAAGTCAAGAGAAGGAGTTCACGGTGCAGACAACCCCCTTCATTCCTTCTTCGATGATGTGGATTCATCCACTTTGGAAGATTTTTCCGGGATGGTCAATCTAGAAGTCCCGAAGAAGCAAGTATCTTCAGAAGCTGGCGGGCCGAATTTGACCCCAAAATTGGTTAATTAGTTTCCCGCTCCGAGTGTGGACCTCGGTCGCAAGAGAGTGGTTATTCTTACTATCTAGGAGGACACTCGGGTCCTATCATCTCCTGTAGGCATAGCCAGCTAACTTCGATGTTTGGTGATCGAGGAGAACCAGGCAAAGATGAACGAGATGGGCATGTTGTATCTCTTCAATGAGGTGCAAGGCGTCAATACTCCCTCTTGAATTTCACTTAGTTTTTGGTATCTCTCATTATTTTTAATAGTTTTGCAGGCCTCGGTACTTCACCATGAGATCTCCCTATGGTACCACTCCGAGATCAACCAGCTCAAGTTTGACTTCAAGGAACAAGATCAAATGATATGTACAAGCTCTTCCGTGAGCAACCAGACTGGGCTATGAAGGAACTTCCGGCCAAGCTGGATAGGGCTCAGAAGGAAAGTTTCGAACCTGAGGCGGAAACATGTCGACTTAGTCAAAAAGGTAAAGGTCTTAGAAGTTAAAAATGAGGAGCTTTTGGTGGCAACTAATGACAAAACCTCATAGGTCCAACAGAAGATCGAGCAGATCAACCAACTTCGAATCAAGTGAACGAGGTCCAAGACATGGGCGATGGGTGGGAAAGAAAAATGGACCTTCTAGCGTTGGAGAAGGAAACTTGCAAGGACAAGCTAGCATCGATGGAGATCCAACTCCGAGTGGCAAAGGGAGAAAGCTGACAAGTGATCCTAGCTGAATGACAGTCTCCGGGCAAAGCTAAGCTTATGGGTGTGCATTCGATTTATCGATTCGATTTTGACCCTTATCGATAATTACTTATTGATTATCGATTTTTCACATATGCTTATCGTTATCGTTTCAATAAGGTTTTGATTTTTTCGATTTTGATTTATAGATTTTTGGGACTTATCGATTCGATTTCGATTTATAGATTTATCGATTCGTTTTTTGGAAAGTATATCTCTATAAACTAATATGGACAAAAAGAAGCTAAAATAAGACGAACATCATTTATAACATAAAAATTGTGTCAACAAGCACATGCAACAAAATTAAAGTAAGGGATCAATTGTATGCCACCAACAATCCAATGGTATAAAAATAAACATCATTACGGCTAATTCTGTTTTCCATTAATTTGAACTTCATTCCATTGAGCTTTAAATATGATCATTCCTTAAATGTGGTAGAGAAAATAATAGGGTTAGGGACTTAGGGTAAAGGAAAGGGTATTATAGAATAAGGGTGAAAAAATTGTCTTTTTAGTATATCTTATCGGTTTATTGATAAACCGATAACCGAAGAGGACAAAATCAAAATCAAAATCGATAACTCGATAAGAAAAAATTTGAAATCGAACTCGATAAATCGATAAACCAATAATAAATAATCGATTCGATTTATCGATAAACCGATTCAAATGCACACCCATAGCTGAGCTCGGCTGTCGCATATTCGGACGCCCTCGGTAGAGAATATGAGGTAGTAAAGTCTATGTTAGATACAACCTTCGCTTGATGCCGATGAAATTATGGCCCAATACAAGGCCGTTGTGAAGGCATCTGAAGCCCTCCTGAAGGCAAAGTCTAAATATATGAAGCATCTATCTCGAAGAGAGACCCTCGAGGAGATCCAAACCTAAGGTATTGACCTGTCGACTGAAATCGAGGAAGCCAAAAAATCCGAGGTCGAGGCGAAGAAGCTTTACGATCCAGGAGGTACCGTAGGCATTGAGGATTTCGGGGGCTTGGAAGGTGTCGATGGCTCTGGTGATAAGTCAGGCCCTGCTGTAGATTAAGTATAGACGCCTTTGTACTTTTTGGCTTTTGTTTTTTGTTTATTTTGATGATGTTTTTTTTGGGAATTTGTAAGTATATTCCAAAATATATATAAAAGTTTCCCTTTTTGGCAATTCCGAGTCTTTACTTTTTTAGCGTCTTTTAATAATTTCTATTCTTGCAATATTCCTAATGCCTTAGCATAGGATCCAATGTAGTTATAGGGCATCCCTTTTTTCAGAAGTTCGAATGGATCCTGACTTCGATGCAACTTTGTTTGCTCGTGGCTTTGAAAACTTGGTGTGCCCAGAAGTTTTTTCAAGATGCTTAAGTGATTTTAGATGATGCTTTTGCCGAGGCTAACCTTTTAGCAGGTTTGAATTTTTATAAAGGCCTTATTTTTAATATGAGCTTCGGACGTCTCCAAGCCGATTTAGGGTGGTCGTAGCCTTTTGTATTTGGGTACCACCTAATAGGTTTGGTGCTTCCAGGATTTGATAGCCCAGCTTAACCAAACTTTTTCCAAACAGTAGTCCTCAAATAGAGGTAACCCTTGGATTCGATAGCAAAAATGACAGTCATCGAGTAGCGGTAACATGTGGGCTCTTACAATCCAGAATTTTAAGAGGCAAGAAAATGTGTAATAGCAAGGGCTAACGTTCTTTCAGTTCTATGTGTAAAGTACATGACCGAAAGCGCGCAAAAACTTGTGTTATGGCTAAAGTGGACTGTGTGGGAACGAATCACACGATTGTTTGGCCTTTACAATGAATCCTAATCACCGAGCCTTCACTTCTAACATAGAAGCTTTTCCATTGCTAAAAAACTTAACCCAATGGTGATCGACCCCAGTATTGGAGGTCGAGCTTGAGAGGGCTCGGAACTGTTGATGCAAAATGAATGCCCATTGACTCCGGCCTTCGAATCTAAGTTAGAATTTTTTATTGTTGCCTCGTTAAAAACCTTGACAAAAAACCCATTTTGGGACAAAACCAGTTTAAGGTAAAAAGAGTGCAACACGTGCTTTCAGAACTAATAGTAACATTCACCCTTGATCATTGCTGGCAAGTGTTCGTCTGATTCATAATATTATTAAAGAGTATTGAGATAGTACCTTAGTAGTAGTATCACTTTAAGTGTGTCACGTACTAGTTGTTCAATAGTTGCACACTGTTTCCTGCTTCAAGTTTGTATGCACCTTTGTCAGTAATTCCGACGACTCGATACAGTCCTTCCCAATTCGGTCCTATATTCCCCCCGTTCGGGTTCCAAGTGAGTAATGATACTTTTCTCAACACTAAGTCCCCAATCTTGAAGTGTCGGAGGTTGGCTCTTTAGTTGTAGTATCTTTCTATCAGTTGTTTCTAGGTGGCCAACCGGACTAGGGAAGCCTCACGCCTTTCATCCAATAGTTTCAGGCTCGTGATCTTGGCCTTGCCATTCGACTATTCGGTCGCATATTGGAACTTGAGGCTCAGTTCTCCCACTTTGACTGGTATTAAGGCTTCAGTAATGAAAATGGGGTGGCATGGGTACTACAATTCACGGTTGTGCGATACGCCCATAGGAATTTGGATAAGAAATCTTTCCATTTACCATTGGCATCGGTCAACCTCTTTTTAAGGTTTTGAAAAATGGTCGTTCGTAGATTCTTCTTGTCCATTTCCACTCGGGTGGTAAGGTATTGATAGAATTTTCTTAATCTTATGATCTTTGAAGAATATATTTATCTTGCTGTCGACGAACTGTTTCCCATTATCACATACGATCTTAGCTGATATCCTAAATCGGCATAGTATGTGGTCCGAATAAGTCAATGACTTCTTTTTCTCGGACTTTCTTGAACACTTCAGCTTCGACCCATTTAGAAAAATAATTGGTCATGAATAGTATGAATTGAGCCTTACCAGCTGCCCATGACAGGGACCGACGATGTCCACTCCCTATTTCATGAATGACTATAGGGACAAGACCGAACTGAGTAGCTATCCCGATTGATAGATCATCGGTGCATATCTCTGGAAACTGCCGCATCTTCATACAAAGTCCTTTGTGTCTTTATCCATGTCGATCCAGTAGCAGCCGACCTTGATTAATTTTCGAGCCAAATGTTCCGCTCCTGAATGGTTCCCACAATTGCCTTAGTGAACTTCTTTCAAGACATATTCGGTATCTCCTAGCCCTAAGAATATGGCCAGTGGGTCGTCGAACATTCTTCTAAATAGAGCCCCTTCGAATAAGCTAAACCTAGTAGCCTTGGTACACAAAGCTCTTGATTATTTGGGGTCAGAGGGAAATTTCCAAGTTTTTAAGTAGTCCTATGTACTTGTTCCTCTAATCCTAAGTTAAACTTGTTGAGTTTATTTCGGTATGGCCTTTTTCAACCACCAACTTCACGAGACGCACAACTGTTAGTAAATTGAATTCATCGTCATCAATCAATGACCTCAAGTTAGCCAGAGCATCGAACTCGCTATTTTGATCTCAAGGCACGTGTTGCAGGGTCCACTCCTTGAATTGATGCAGTGTTCCCTATAACTTGTCTAAATACCATCGATTCATTCCTCTTTTATTTCGCACGTTCCATTAACTTGATTTATCACAAGGAGGGAATCGCACTTATCAAATTTCATCCACCTCAGCCACAAGGCTTTTATCCAATTCGATACATGCAATCATGGCCTCACACTTGAACTTATTGTTAGTCAATTTCTTGTTACGGCACATATACGGTGACATTGAAAGTACGATTTTAGCTTCCTGGAGGCACTTAGCAAAGCGAGTGCCAATTTTTCCAGGTGAGGATACCTTGTTTCGGCTTTGCCTAGAGTTCTACTAACATAGTAAATAGAAAATTGCACACCTTCCTATTTTCAGACTAAAACTCCACTTAACGCCACCTCGGATACTGCCAAGTAGAGGTACGGTCACACGCCTTCGGAGTGTGGAGTAGGGGCGGGCTCAAAAGGTATCGTTTGAGTTCTTCCAAACATTTTTGGCATTTTGGGGTCTAGGAAAAGTTATTCTTCTTTTTCAATAGTGAGAATAATTGATGGCTTTTGTCCGAGGACCTCGATATGAACTAGCCAAGGGTGTCTATATGCCCGGTCAGCCTCTAAATGGACTTGACGCTATCCACCATGGTGATGTCTTCTATGGCCTTGATCTTTTCAGGATTAATCAGGATCCCCCGATTCGATATCATGAATCCGAGGAACTTTCCCGATTTGACCCTGAATGTGCGCTTCTCCGAGTTCAACTTCATATTGTATTTTTTCAATATGTCAAAGGTTTCCCGCAAATGCTTCAAATGGTCCTCTACTCGAGGGGACTTAACTAACATGTCACTAATATAAACTTTCGTTGAATTTCCTATATATTCTTCGAAAATCCTATTTACTAGGCATTCATAGGTGGTACCGGCATTCTTTAATCCGAATGGCATTATATTATAACAATAGGTGCCGAATTTAGTGATAAAGGAAGTCTTTTCTTATTTGCCCAGGTCCATCCGAATTTGGTTTTACCCGGAATAGGCATCGAGAAAGCTGAGTATCTTGTGTCCGACCGTTACATCAATTATCCGATCAATATTAGGCAAAGGAAAAGAATCCTTAGGGCATGACTTGTTCAAGCCTTTGTAATCTACAAACATTCTTAGATTATTTCCTTTTTAGGTACTACCACTACATTAGCTAGCCAGTCCGGGTACTTGACTTCCTAAATGGACCCTATTTTAAAGAGTTTGGATACCTCGTCCTTGATGAATGAGTGCTTGACCTCGGACTGAGGTCTCCTCTTCTGCTTAAACGGATGGAACTTTTGGTCCAAACTCAACTTTTGAGTGGTTATATTCAGCGGTATCCTTTTCATATCAAGATGGGACCAGGTGAAACAAGATATGTTAGTTTAAGAAAATTAATGAGTTTTTCCTGAACTGGGGTTAATCCCGTACCTAGGTATACCTTTCGATCTGGTAGGTGTTCGATCAATATTTGCTCCAGCTGTTCAACTGTTGATTTGGTGGTGTCAGTATCATCAGGAGATATGAATGATATCAAAACTTCGTAATCATCTTCCTCATCAACTCCTCGTTCCTCCAGCATGATCGGGATCGACATCGGTTGTTGCTATATGACTCCGGCTTTTCTTGTCAGCTTTGTGTTCTTTATTGTTTGGACGACGGGTACCGGGAGTACTTCATCGACTGCGAACATCTCCTTTGTTGATGGTTGCTCTCCATATACCATCTTGATTCCCGCCGGAGTTGGGAACTTTAACGCCTAGTGTATGGTCGAAGGTACTGCCCTCATATTTTGAACCCATAGTCTTCCGAATTGAGCGTTGTATCTCATGTCCTCTTCGATAACGTAGAACTTTATTTCTTGATTGGTCCCAGTGGTGTTCACGAGTAGGGTTATTTTCCATTTAGTTGTTTCGCATGCCATGTTAAATCCATTTAACACCTCGACTGCTGGCACTATTTATCTTATAACCCTAACTGCTCTATGACCCTTGATATGATAATGTTGGCCGAGCTACCTGGATCAATCAACATACGTTTAACTCGAGATTTATTGATAAGTATGGATATTACCTGTGCATCGGAGGTTGCACTATGCTTTCGGCATCCTCGTCATTGAAAAAAATAGTTCCCTCCAGGATATAATCTCGAGTTCATTTTTCCCTCATAATAGATACTTTGGTGCGTTTTATCATTAGCCTTTGAGAGACATCGACCCCTTGAATGATCATGTTAATGATGTGTTGAGGTTCTTCTTGTTTGGTGTGTTTGTTGGAGTCCCTATTCCTGAAGTGATATTTGGTTTGATCACTCAAAAACTCCCGGAGATGCCCGTTATTGAACAGTCGGGCAACTTCTTCTCTTAATTGTCGGCAATCCTCGGTCATGTGGCCATGAGTGCCATGACACTTACACATCAGGTTTGAATCTCTCTGGGTATGGTCGGACTGCATTGATTGAGACACTTGGTATCCTTAATGAAGCCAATGACTGATACGCTGCTAGTTACATGAACGTTGAAGTTCTACTTTAAAAATCTTGGAGTTTCCTTTCCGAGCGGCCTATCGAAATCATTCTTGCTCAACAAGCCTCGACTATTGGGCCCTCGATCGCTTCTCTTTTCATTCCTTGTAAAGTTGTGCCCGAACCCATTTCCCTTTGGATCTACACTGTATGGTTGGTACCATTCTCGGTCCAGCCTTAATTCGTGGTCGACGACTCTTTTAGGCATGTCGTTGGTTCTGATGGGATAAATGGACCTAGAAAGGACTCTGATTTTGTTGTCCTAGACTCTAATTTTTTACCAGTACCTCTTGTGGACGTTGACCCAAGTTACTACCGGGTATTCTACCAAATTCTGTTCAGGTGCTGTGAAGCCGAGGAGCATCGGGGGTTAAGTCCTTGAGTGAACGCCTGAAAGGCCCAATCATCCGCAATTGGAGGCAAGTCCATTCGTTCCATTTGAACCTTGATACGAACTCCCTGAGCATTTCGTTGTCCATTTTCTTAACATTGAAAAGATTTGATTTTCTAGTTTTGACTTTGATGGCCCCGACATGATCCTTTACAAAGCATCTACAAGCGTAACGAACTAATCAATAGAATTTGGGGGCTAGTTGTGGTACCATATCATTGCTCATTTTGACAGAGTTTCCCCAAACTTTTTTAATAACACTGACTCAATTTTTCAGTCTTCCAAGTTATTACCTTTGATGGTGCACGTGTAGGAGGTCACATGCTCATTTGGATCTGTGGTTCCGTCATATTTTGGAATATCGGGCATATGAAACTTCTTTGGGATTGCCTTTGGTACCGCGCTCGGAGGAAAAGGCTTTTGGACAAATTTCTTGGAGTCCAGGCCCTTCAATATCGGAGGCGCTCCTGGGATTTGATCGACCCAAAAATTATATGTTTCTGCCTTCTTTTCATTTGCTTCAATTTTCTTTTCACCTAACTCCACTCATTTGGTTAATGATTCGAGCATTTTCATTACTTCGGATCTAACATCGGTCTTAGTTTCACCCAGCCTTCCGATGACCTGCTTATTTCTTCGGGTGTTTTCCTGGGATGGTTCGGACTCAACCCTATTAGGGATTTAATTTTGCAGCTACGCTATCGCCTCATGTTAGGCCTGTAGCATTTTGAAGATCACCCGTAGACTAACCCCATTGCCTTCGCCTTCGGGCGCCCCTCGTGCACAATTGTCTGGTTCCTCTACGAAAGTTGTTCTCAGGGTCGGTAGGAAGGTTGGCATCGATGGCCACATGCCTCGCATCGATGGCCACATGCCTAGCATCGACTGGGTCTGCAACTGGGACTCCGTTGGGACAAGGGCGGCCCGACGAATTTTGTGGCCTAAAGCCAAATTTTATGAGGGGCCTTAACTTTTTTTTAAAAAAAATTATTTATTTATTTATTTAAAGTCTTTTTTTTTAACTTTTCTTAAATATAAAGTAATTAATAACTTTTTTTATAATCAATAACTCCTAATAAGTATTTCGCAGTTAACAATATAGCTAATCCATTTAATCTTTCTTGAGACGTTGTTGATGTTAGGTAAGATTTTATCAATTATAATTTTGACAACTTATTTCCGCTGAAGCAACGGTAATAAGATCAGTTATTAACATTATTCCGTAAGCAATATAGACATTTGAAAAATAATCAAATACTTATATTTGGTTGAGTTGATCGATTAAACTGCTACTCCATCTTCTAGTTATACTATTTTCTTTGATACCTTTAATTTAGAAAATAAATCTAAACTATCAATATCGAATTGATTATTATGCTTTAAGAAACATTCAAGATTGAGGCAATATTGTTTCAAATTTCCATCATATAGTAATCTTAGTTTTTACCGCTAAATAGAAAATTTAAAATAATTTCATATGCGTCGAATTGTTCAAATCTATTTTGAAGTGAAATAATAGCATTGTCTAATATGTATAAAAGTAATCAACTCTAAAGGACTCTTCGAACGATTTTGAGATTTCATTATCAACATTCTCATCAAATTGTTACTTCCTATATATCACATGTTTCTTACGAAATTCGGGTTCGATATTCATTTCAAGTGCAATTTTCGTGGCAGAAATCATAGCATTGCATATCCTTCTTCTTTATATTTGTTAAAGAAAGAAATCAAACTTTTTTACATCGAATTTTTTTTTTAAACTTATGCATAACCTATTAGGTGTAACAAAATTTGGGCCTCCCATGGGGCCTAAAGCAGCTTCTTTACTTGTTTATGAAAGGGTCGCCCCTACGTTGGGATCAAAAGGGGGCAACTCATTGGTAGGTACCATATTGTTGTTTTCTCCATTATGACCAGACTCAACATCAACGTTCAGGTGAGCAAAATGAGAGTTTGACATTTTTAAGCTAACATGAAATTAAAATTTTAAAGAACAAACGTAAAATAGAGTGTGTTATGGAAATTTGTATCAAATCACCACTATTATTCTTAGCCAAACGGTGGGCGCCAATCTGTTTACCCTTAAGATGGATAACAATCAAATTTTTATGCGGTTTTAAGGATATGTGGATTGATTCAAAACAAGTAATCAAGAATGTTAGATAAACGAATTAAAGATAAAATAAATAACCAAACACATTGTGACGTTAAGTCCAAGCTTGGATTTAAGCTTAACTATAGTTCTGCCCTCGGGCGGACCCTCGATTCGGAACTAAATGTGAGAACTATGATTAAAATAAGAATTTGTCAATAGCTAGAAAGCAGAGAAATAAGTTAATTTGTATTGCCTTGATATGTATATTACAATGTATATTAAATGAAAAACTATCCCTTTATATAGTAGAAAAGTTTCACCCCTAATACAAGAAAGGTAAAAATCTTCTTTTTCGTTAGTCACTGATATGTTATCGATGTATGCCGATATTTGTGCTATGATATCCGGTTGTGTGTGGGTATCATGACTTTCTGTTAGTCGTGTGCAATCGTTCGCAGTGTTTTCCGAAGTTTAGGAGCCCGGTCTGGATCCGGGGAGCGTTATCTTGCCAAGTCTGGTGGCGACCACTCCCTTCGGCCCCTGGTACGAGAAGTCCCTGGTTTCGATTCTGATCTCATGCAATTATGTCTTCGCATCGTTTGACCCACCGGAAAATTGGGATATATATTACCCTCCATTTTATCCGTATACACCTTGGTTAAGTATTTACAATAATTATGTATAGATACGTCATTTATTTATTAGATTTGACAAAATACGGTATGTGAAAATTTTTCTTTGGTTTTAAAACTGTACCTTTCTGTTTCTAGTCGCCAAGCTAATGGAGGTCTGGTTTCTGTTTTGCCAAACCAGTACACCCTTGAGCTTACAAAATGATTACCTCTACATCTTCATGTTAGAAGAGTAAATGTACTTATAAAACTTGATTTCCAATTTATTTTCATGTTAGAAGAGTAAAAAACTAAAAATGTTGGTTTATAGAAGGTAAAGGACTTAAATAATTCCATCAAAACATGATTAGTACATTTAGGGGTCATTTTAGGATAATCCGAGATATCTTATGGGATTAGTTATCCGACTTTTTATATGTGATATATAGCTAATCCCAGCATTTTAGGGGTCATCTCGCACATGAGATAAGGATAATAATCCCGGAATAGAATTTGGGATTAACTTTATCTCATGTTTTTTTAGGATATTAGCTAATCTCTGAACAACTATTATATTGAAATTGTGGGATTAGGTTTCCCATATAAAAGGTGGAATAACTAATCGTATGGGATATCCCATCATTGTACCAAACGATCTCTTACGACTCATTTGGTATAATGGAGACAATGAATAATTAATCCCGAGATTAAATTTAATAAGAGGTTATGCCATATTTGGTTAGAAGAAAAGTACGGTATAATTAAATTCGATATTAACTATCCGAGATTGTGTGTTTTTTTATCTCAATAAAAAGGCGAAATAACTAATTCCGATCTAACTAATCTCGCGATAATAATTAATCCTGGGATAATATCTTTCCTACCAAATGATCCCTTAGTGTAAAAGTTATCCTAGATTAATTAATACCCCAAACCAAATATAAGATAAAGTTAATTCTAGGGGCGGAGCTGGCATGTTGCCTATGGATTCAGGAGAAAGTACCGCTGGTTAAAATCTTGTATTTGTCTTAAATTTTTTGTTAAATATATTCTAATTATTAATTTAGAACCTAGTAAATTTAAAGAATTTGAATTCAAAACTCCTAAGATTCAAATCATAGTTTCCTCTGATTAATCCCATACTTTATCCTTGAATTATTATTCTTATCACATATACCAAATAATCCCTTAAGGATATAACAAAATATAATTAGTCTTTTAGTTAATCTCTAGAATTATGTTTACATCCACTTGCAAAAATAATAAATAACAAAATGGAAATAGTTTTTTCTTATGTTAAAAATTCATTTCTTAACCTCTTTCATAGAAAAATGTAAAGAACAAAAATGGAAGTGGTGAGGACCACATCTTCCCCACACCAAACAATGGTCTTCATCATACAAATTTGTTTCCTCCTCAAAACCCTAGAAAATTATTTTTTATTATAAAATTATGCGTTATTATAATTATCATTACCCTTATTTAGAAACATACGATAAAGCCAAAGATGGCAAAAAATGCGGAATTTTGTACGGGCAAAAGAACCAAGATGACCAACGGTTGTAAGGTTTTCCACGTGTCAATATGACAGAAGGGGAGGCCGTTGATTTGAAGCTCGAAGACTGAGCCGACAATCAGTACATGCTGACACATGGGTGAGTTGATAACTATGGGCCCCACACGGAGTACGTGTCAGCACAGTACAGCACGTTACCCCCGGAATTTACGGGATCTAACTTTGCCAACAGCAAAGCCAGGTCGTCGGAGGTCGATAAATTAATATGCATTTTACCCCAACTTTTCACAAAAAATCATACTAATAAATTCATAGGAATATTACTCCGTCAGTTTTAATTTATAGTATGTTTTACTCTAGTAATTATTTCCAAAAGAATATCTTACTTCCTTTTTAGTAATGTTTCTAAAAGAAACACCGATCGGATTTAAAAAAGTCCTTCGACCCTTATCTTCTCGTCTATCTTCTTTATCTTCTGATCGGATCGCCTGGCTTCTTTCAAGCCCTACTTGAATTGCTTTCTTCAAAAATGCTTTCTTTATTAAGAGTCCTTTAAGAAGCTAAGCTCCTTCAGATAGTAAGATTCNTTTCTAATATTTGCGGGTTCCTTAATTTTCTTTCTTCCCCATAAAGGAAATAGGGTAATTAGGTGGTATACGATATGTATATGTATTTTAGAACTCCTTCTAACGACTTCTTGTTCGAGTAGGAATATTTCGGTTTGTGCTTGCATTGCGGGAGATGCCCGCCCGTAGGGCCCGACCTGCTTCAGGTGGCGAAGAGCCGACATCGAGGTGCCAAGCCTTCCCGTCGATGTGAGCTCTTGGGGAAGATCAGCCTTTCTATCTATACTTCCCATCCCGGCAAATTATGGAACAAGCAACGGCTTTCGCGCGAAAAAGTTTTTTTGCTAGGTCTCGCTTGCACATTTCTGGGGTTTACTGCACAAGGCCCACTTCCTTTTTCTGTTTCAAAAAGAATCTCCATGTCTATAGTTAGTAATTTTTTGACTCTAACTTTTCACATGACACATTTAAGACCATAAGATTTAAGGATATTTTATTACATTACATATTTTGTTATTTAAGACCTTAAGATTTAAATATCTTTTTTACCTTTTTAAACTCTGAACCCAATCAAACTAAGACATATAAAGTGAAAAAAAGGGAGTACATGTCAAATTTTTTTAGTCTGTCCAAAAAATTATCATACCTTTTTATTTAAAAATAATTTAATTTTAAATTTTTTTATTTACCCATAATAAGATGATTTGTAGTCACAGATGTTTATGGATTGTTTAAGACTATAAATTTCAAAAGTATTTATTTTTTTCTTAAATTCTTTGTTCACTCAAAAATTATCTTAATTTATGTGTCATACTTTACTTTTCAGTGTATACCACAAAAAATATCACTCTTCCTTACTAGAAATAATTTAACGTTAATGTCACGATCCGAAGTTTTTACCGTCGGGACCGTAATGGCACCTAATATTGTACTCGCTAGGCAAGTCAACGTTATAGTTTGTTTTACCCTTTTCTTTTGTCTTTTAGCAATTTACAAGTTAACATAAGAAGAACAGTGGAAAAATAAATATGGGAGAATAGAGTTTAACCGATTAACGTAATACAAATGCGAAACCATACTAAAACTCCACCCAGAAATGGTATCACAATCTCACGGACGGTCTACGAATACTATAAATAAAAGTCTGAACAAGAAGTACACATCTGTCTCGAAAATAGATAAAACAGAAAAGAAATATGATAAAAGGGAATGCCAAGGCCTGCAGACGCCTATATGCCTACCTCGGGTCTCCACTGGACTGAAAGCAGCAACCTCGAACTATGGTCCATAGGGTCCAGTATCGGGATCTATACAAAAATACAGAGTGTAGTATCAGTACAACCGACTCCATGTACAGGTAAGTGTCGAGTCTAACCTCGGCGAAGTAGTGACAATGCTAGGACACGACAACCATATAAACTTGTACAGTTAAATCATATACGAGAAGCAATAATAACAAGAATTTAACGAATAAAGACGAAAAAGGGGAAAACATGCTGAGGGGGATATCAGGTTATGAAAATAATAAAGTAAAGCAACAAAGTACATATCAAACTTGAATCAACAGAAATGATAACGCAGTAACAGGTGCACGACATCACCCTTCGTGCTTTTACTTTCTCATAATCATGGCACGGCATCACTCTTCGTGCTTTTACTCTCAATAATGTGGCACGGCATCACCCTTCGTGCTTTTACATTCACAGAATATGGCACGACATCACCCTTCGTGCATTAACACCCATTCACAATATCATGCGCGGCATCACACTTCATGCTTTACATTATTCCTCACACAAACAATAGAAATAATAACATCACAGCAAGGGAATCGATAATAGAAACAATGTCGTCCCGGCAAGGGAGTCAACAATAGAAACAATAACATCCTGGGAAGGGAATCAGCTATAACCAATCTAGTTTCAACAATTACTTCACAAAATATACCTCAACTTGATCCAATACTCGACAATGGTCAATTACCACGAATTTATCATAAGTCTTGTCCCACAGTGATAATCATCAGTTTAAGCATGCACAGTACATAATAAAAGTCACAACAGTCATAGTATAAGACTCATGGACATGCTTGACACCAACGTATAGATACTTGTCACCTCACCTATACGTCGTATTCGTCACTAACACGTAACAAATAAGACACAATACATATTCTCTCAAGCTAAGGTTAGAGCAAACACTTACCTCGATTCCACGGCCAAACTCAAGCCTCAAATACCGCTTTTTCCTAATTTCCACTTCCAATCCGCTTGTATCTAGCCATAATTAACTTACTAATATTAATTGAAGCCAAAGAAACCAATTCAAATGAAAAATTACAGATGTCCCAACATTCTTCCAAAAAAGTCAAAACCTGACCCCAGTCCCACTTGGTCAAAACTCGAGGTTCGAACCAAAACTTGTTCACCCATTCACCCACGAGCCCAAATATGTAATTAATTTCGGAATTCGATCCCAAATTGGGTTGTAAATTCCCAAATTTATAAAACCCCCAATTCTCCGAATATCCCTAATTTCTACCCTTAAAGAACAAGATTTAGGCCTAGAAATCTAATGGGTGATGATGGAAAATGAAAGAAATAAGTTTAAGAACACAAACCTATGATTTGGTGGTGAAATTCCTTTTCAAAAATCGCCCAAGGTTGGTTTCTATGGAAGAAGATATGAAAGTATGGCCATTTCCCGTTTCTGCTTCTGTTTTAAGTGTTGGGCGATAGTTTTCATTGCGTTTGTGTGATCACTGTCACGTTCGCGAAGAGCAGCCTCCTAAGGACTTACGCGATTGCGGGAAAGGATACGCGTTTGCAAAGGTTTATCCCGCCCTACCTTCGGGTTCGCGATAAGGGGTTCGCATTCGCATAGGGTTTCCCTAGGTTCCCTAACCAGCCCTCCTAAATCTACACGTTAGCGGTTGACAGGTAGCGTTCGCATAGAGAAACC
>MU744732.1:6034-37830 GCA_026770625.1 Nicotiana glauca | reverse complement strand
GAAGATAAAGTTTACCCATGAACTCACGAACTCAAATATATGATTTTCTCTTACTCCCATACTCAAAATCGTGGTAAAATTCAATTTATCAAGTTTCTAGGTTTTCTTCCAAAAATCCTAACTTGCCCACAATGTTTATGTCTAATTCTATGATATAATCTTGTATTTAGCTTGGAAATAAGTAGGAGTATCTTACCTTAACATAGATGATGAAATTTCTCTTTGAAGCTCTCCAAAAAATCGCCCAAGCCATGAAAAATGAGAGAAATGAACTCAAATCACGATTTTTAAACATCCATTCTGCCCCAGCTATTTCCGCTTCTGCGGAATTATTTTCGCTTATGCGGTTAAAACGCCACTTCTGTGGGTCCTTCCCAAGCCGCCCAGCTTCCGTTTCTGCGCTTCCTTTTCCGCAGGTGCGGTCCCGCATCTGCGGCTCCGTGACCGCATCTGCGGTCCCAGCTTTCCTCACAAAATCTGCACCTGCGGTCTTCCTGGCCGCTTCTGCGGATTCCTAACCGCATATGCGGTCCCTGCTCCCTTCACTCCCAACTGCTTCTGCGGTCCTTTCCTCGCTTCTGCGGGGCCGCTTTTGCGGTTCCATTTCCGCAGAAGCAAAAATACCAGCAACCAGACCCTCCAGCCATTCTTCAACTTCCAAATTTGATCCGTTAACCATCTGGAATCTACCCGAGGCCCTCGGGACTTCAACCAAACCTATTAACCAATCTTAAAACACATTACGGACTTGTTCGAGGCCTCAAATCGTATCAAACAACGCTAAAACCATGAATTACACCCCGATTCAAGCTTTATGAACTTCAAAATTTCAAACTTCTACTTCCGATGTTTAAACCTATCAAATCACGTCCAATTGACCTCAAATTTTGCACACATGTCATATTTGACATTATAGACCTACTCAAGCTTTCGGAATCAGATTCCGACCCCGATATCAAAAATTCCACTTCCGGTCAAACTTCTCAAAAACCTTCAAATTTCTATCTTTAGCCAAATGGCTTCAAAATGACCTACGGACCTCCGAATTCACTTTCGATCGTGCTCCCAACTCCAGAATCACCATACAGAGCTACTCCCAGTATCGAAATTCCAAACGGACATCGATAACACTGAAATGCACTTCAAACCAAACTTATGAAATTTCTTCTAAAATGCTAACTTCCACAATAGGCACCAAAATACTCCCGGATTATCCAAAACCCGATTCGAGCATACGCCCAAGTACGAAATTATCATAAGACCCTGCTGGAACCTTCGGATCTTGATTCCGAGGTCGTTTACTCAAAATTTCAATCTTAGCCATTTTCTCCAACTTAAGGCTTCTGAAATGAGAATTTTCATTTAAATCTAAATCCGATCTTCCTGAATTTCAATTCCGACCATACGCACAAGTCGATATACCTGAAATAAAGTTGCTCATGCGTCAGACCGCTGAACGACGCGCTAGAGCTCAAAACGACCGGTCTGGTCGTTACATACTATGATTCTATCCACAGTTTAATTTTTTTTTTGATAAGTGAATAAATAATACTCAAAAATATTATTGAATAATTTAAATAACAAAATAATTATGAGAAAGTCATACAGGATAAATTCAGGTTAAATTCCAATAGTATAAAAATTATATTCATTGTATTATAATAAACTTGTAATTTACTAAAAATTCATATGATTTTTGATAATATTAAGTAATAGATAATACAATTAAATAAGTAAGAAAGAAAAGAAAAATATAAATTAGTGGAAAAATTTAAGTCTTATAATTAGAAGTATGATGAGAAAAGCCATATATATACACATAGCTAAAATCATAATAAACAAGGAGTAATAAAGGAAGAATACTAAAAACTAAATTCAAGCGATAGTGTGAAAGTATATATACTAATTAAATTCTCTTGTAAGAATATTTAATTAATAAATAGAACTCATAAATCCATCATGAAAAATACAAAAATTATAAAGCTACTCTTAGGATATTTATACGTAAGATAAGCACATTATATACGGAACACAAAATAATAATAATAATAATAATAATAATAATTAATAATATTGACAATTTTTTTGCAAAAATAATAAAAGGATTGTCTCTTTTATACTTTTGATGAATTTAGTATACTAGAAAATAATGTACGAAAAGAGGGAGATAAAGATAATTTTAGGATGTTTATACTTTGAACTAATTAAAAAAAAATATAAATAAATAACACTAAAAAATTATTGATAAAATTTAGACAATTGAAGAATTTCGAACAGTAAAGCATAAGTTTAAAAAATATAAATATTGTCAGAATAAAAAGATTTATATCTATGCTATATTAGAAGAAAAATAGTATCAAAAAATTAAATCAATTGACAAGTAAATAAAAAGTCACATTAGTAAATGTATAGTATTAAGTACTTACTAATTTAATAAAGAATAAAAATAAGGAACAAATAATTTATGTGATTACTATATGATATGTATTTATTGATTTTGTATAAATTTTGATATATTTTTGTACACTATATTAAAATTTAAATAACAAATAATATTTATTAAAATAATATAATATATGAGATCATAATTTTATAAAATTAATATTTTGTGAAATTATCATCATTGCGATCTAACATTAGTTTGAAGAAGAAAAAAGAAAAAGTAAGATAATTCTATAACTAGGCCTAGGGGTGTTCATAAAAATCCGAAAAATCGAACCAAATCGAAAATCAAACCAAACCGACCAAAAAACCGATACTTTTTGGTTTGGTTTGGTTTTGGTTTTGAAATTTAAAAACCGATCAAATTCAGTTTGGTTTTGGTTTTAATTAAAAAAAAACCGAACCAAATCGAATATAGGAGTAGCTATTTTAAATTTAGAATTACGCCTATATATGTATACTTTTATACAAAGTTTCAAAATTTTTGTAGTAAATGTTAATCGATTGCACTTTTAGTACAGTTCTTTACATTTACATTCTAGTTTGATTGATAGTTTTCTTTTGTTAAATGTAAGAATCTATTTTATGTTAAAAATAATATACTTTTAATTGAGTCCTTAAATTATTCATCACTATTTGATTCAATTATCATTATATATATGTATATTTTTATACAAAGTTACAAAAAATTTTGTAGTAAATGTTAATCGGTTGTACTTTTAGTACAGTTCTTTACCTTTACATTCTAGTTTGATTGATAGTTTTCTTTTGTTAAGTATAAGAATCTATTTCATGTTAAAAATAATATACTTTTAATTGAGTCCCTAAATTATTCATCACTATTTGATTCAATTATCATCAATATATCTTGGTAAATAATAGATTTCTCAAAGGGCAATTGATTTGATAGTGTTACGTTAAAAATATGATCGCTGAAATATGTGTTTAGTAGTGTACGTCTTATATGTAAGAAAAAATCTGACAAATAACCTAAATAATCGAAAATCCGACATAAATCAAATCGAGAAAAAATCAACTTAATTGGTTTGGTTTGGTTTTAATATTTAAAAAACCGACTTATTTAGCTTGATTTTTTTTTAGGGAAAAACCGATCCAAATCGAAAAAGGAAAACCCGTAACTAGGCCTAGTTTGTGGATGAGAGACAACTTGTGAAGAAATGTATAAGACACGTTTTTTTTATTTGTGGAATTGACGTAACAAAAACTCATTAGGTAAACGAGGCTCAGATTCAACTCAATTGGGTCCCTTTGATTATTTAATAGTAGTAGAACTTTTAAGGAAATTGAATTCAATTGGATCGATCTGCTGAAGAGTAGTAGTAGTAGTAGAAAAAAAAATGGATATAGAGTCAGTGAAGAAATTCTTGGAGAAAGAAGGAGGGAACTATGAATCCACAGTAGATTCCATGCCTTCAAGATTCCTTGAAGCTTTTGTCTCACATGGCATAAAAGTTGACCTCGTTGAACCAGGCCGTATTCTCTACTCTTTCCAAGTCCCATCTCGTCTAGTGGTAATTAAGTGCTTCATTTATCTTCTGTTTTGTACTTACCAACAATTTTATTTGTTGTTGTTGTTGTTGTTTAATTAATTGGGATTTTTCAGAATGCGGGTAATTTTCTACATGGTGGAGCTACGGCGGCTATGGTGGATATTTTGGGTTCGGCTGTTATTCATACAGTAGGTGCACCCTTTACTGGTGTCTCCGTTGAGATCAACGTTTCTTACTTGGATGCTGCTTTTGTTGGAGTAAGTTGTCCTCTTTCTTGTTTTTCAGATTGAAATTTGGTAGATTTTTTGTAGAAATACTGAATTATTGAGTACTGGAATGAGGATTTATCTAGCGGCCCCCCCAGCTAGTTTGGGATTGCATATTTGTGGTTATAGTAAAATTGGGTTGTGAGTTTGGCTCTCTTTTTTTCTTTTCTTAATGGTGGTGGTGTCTTGGCTGGCTACTATCCACCAACATAGATATCGGGTAACTCAGCCCACCAAAGCTTTGGCAGATTGGACGAAATCACCTAGTGCCTCCGTTGGGATCATAGTTCTCTTCCCACTTCACTGACCATTAGGTCACACCCTTGGGTGCGGCTCTTTTATTTCTTCTGTTCATGTAATTGGGGTACATTTATTGATTTGCTATGCGATTAGGTTTGATGTTGTCTTTCATCTTTACCGCAGAAATGTACTAGGATTTTGAAAGGTATTAGTAATTTTTTGCATAATAATAGGTCTTCCTAAATGCTCTCACGGTCAAGCATTCCGTTTCCGCTCGTTTGCTGGCAGGAATTTAGTAAAGTGGAAAGAGAAGAAAAGCTAACTAGTAAATGAGAGAGCTTTATAGGAAAATGAGTAGGATTTGCACCAAATAAGGGGCTCTCAAGATATCATAAGAAGGATAGACTTTTAGACAGCATTATAGTGTTGATCTGATGGAAATTACTGCCCTTATTTCATGGTGAGGTCTTTAGCAAGCCATGCAGTTTTATTTGCATAGCTTCTTGAACATTGATTAAGTATAGTTAGCAGAATGTTACGTCGTTATGAGGGAAAACCTAGTTAATCTGAATTCTGTATGAAGGCCAGTTTAGAGGAAACTTTGAAGAAGTGTTCTGGTTTTAGCAATGCCACAAACTTTAGTTCATAAATTCTACGATGGGAAGTCAGAGGAACATAGGCCTTATTAAGTATGCAGGTTATCTTGGAAATGCCTCATTCACCAGCCTCTAGCAATGCAATATTGGGATATACGTACATGGTTTTACTTCTACATGATAAACATGGACAGCATTGATTTTTGGAATTTAAGATCCAACCAGGAAGTTGGTGCAATAGCATGGACTTTAGCAATAGCCAGTTTAACAATTCGACTGTTTTGATTTAGAAGCTTCAGCTTTAATCTTCTTGTAGAATGTTAATGCTATCTCCAAGCGAAGAACCTTATGTTGGCAAATAATAAGGAATTAGAATAATTTGTCCCTCTCTTTGCACTTGTACAATATATAGATAAATCCTGTAATATCGGACATCTAATTTACAATTTGAGGAAGTAATAGTATAGCAACTTAAAGCACTTGACCTTAGTGCTATTAGTTGCAACATAAGTACATGTTAGAAAAGCTTATGATTTGTGATGGCTAGTCCAAATACTTTGTTGAAATAGGAGGTACTTTGGTTATTGTAGAAGCAAAAAGTTGACCAAGCAAAACACCTCACTAGCTAAGACTTTGTTTCTTGTAATTTTAAAGTTAAATCGTTCTCCCAACTGAATCTAGCAAGGAAGATAATGGAAACAGAAGAGCAGGTTTGTGCCTAGTTTAGCATGCAGATATCTATTGGGAAGCGTGCCAGGCTAATAGAAGAGAAAAAAATATTTGAAAGAGAAAAAGCAATAGATTGCACAAGACAAGACAAAACAAGATTTACATGGTTCGACAATTTCTTGATGTATCTGTAAAAGAAATAAAAGATAGAAGACAAAAGCTGTAAAAGAAGACAGAGAGAAAAAGAGAAAGAAAACGTGGAAAAACAAAAGTTGTAAAAGAAGACAAAGAGAAAATAGAAGAAAGAAAACGTGGAAAAGTCAAAGTTGGCAGGCTGCAAATGTGAAAGAAGAATTCGGCGCGCAATTTGCAGTGCCGTCCTCTTCGTATTTAAATTCGCTGAAAATTTTCTTCCAACAGACGTTCTGCCTATAAATAGGCATCCCCTTTCCTCAATTGAAAATCATCCCTCAACTTCTTCTTTCTCTTCAATTTATAAAGATCTATTCTTTGCGTGGTCGTGGAGTACGCAAAAATTGCTGAACCACGTAAATTTTATCTTGTCTTGTGCAACTTATTGTTTTTTCTCTTTTAAATATTTTTTTCCTTCTATTAGCTCGGCACGCTTCCCAACAACTGGTATCAGAGCACAGACAGTGTAATTCTGGTAGAAAAGTACGGTATTGGTGCAGGTACTATTCAAAAGAATAATGCGACACTTTTGATCATCATTACTAATACTATTCACAATAGTGAAGCTCTATTCATTAATAGTGATGGTACTGTTTACCAATAGTGATTGTTGTCTACCTTATACGATTGGGATATTTTTTCTTACACGGAATAATATTCGTCGTTACTTTTTTTTTTTTTTTTACTTTGAAAAGTTCTTTCAATTTCATTCACAAAACAATATACATATACTTTTCTATAAACACCATACTAGCTGTAGGAATCAATGACTATATATGAAATAAAGTATAAGCTTAGGAGCATATATCTACTAATGAAATTACTAGATACACTAACTATACCCATTGAAATGGTTCTACTTCCTTCTTGTTCAAGTTTATAGCTTTTGGACCATGTTCATAGTCATTTGGACACATACTATTCAAATCAATGGTTTCCAAAAATTCAATCTTGGCCAAATTTTCACCACTCCTTTGACTGTGGCATCTTTCATTAGATAGTTGTTCAACACAAATATCATCACAAATGTTATTTCTTCTTCTCTTTTTTTCTTTAGGGTTTGTTTGGAAAGCCACCAGGTAATTGGAACTGGTGTAATTACTATGATAGTAATTACACAGCCTAGTAATTACACAGTCGTGTAATTACGACGATTTCTAATATTTATAAATATAATGTCATAATATTATTCAAATGTTTGACAAAACTAACCTATCAATTCTAACTAAAAATGAACAACATGCAATGTGAGGCAATACTACTAAAACAAGTGAATTGGAACCTTGAATATAACACAATTTCCAAAATTCCAAAAAAGAAAATAGTTTAACATATTATAAATTCCAACATAATAATAGTAAGTTCCACTACAACTTAAGATTAAGAAGCATAATAAGTTTATAATCACATTCAACAACAAAATTCCACTTTAATTGCATTACTTATTATATGTCAAATTTGTTAATGACTCATTATTTCTAATATTAGGAGGTGTAGTTTCAAAAAATAAAATAATAAAATATAAGCAATTACATGAAGTCATAAGAAGTAAAGGTAGAGAAATAAAAGATAAATAATGTACAAAGAAAAATAAAAAGTTATAAAGAAAATAAATTAAAATAAAAACAAAAAGGAAAGAAACTAAAAAGCAACCTTGTAATTACACAGTGTAATTACCACCAATTTCCACCTCTCCCTTGAGAATTGGAGAGTGTAATTACACCCCTCCAATTACACCCAATTCCATGATGACCAAGTAATTACTTGGCCAAACAAACATGCCAAACTGTGTAATTACACCCAATTACACCCAAATCCATTTTCAAGGTGGCTTTCCAAACAGGCTTTTAGTTTCTGGATTCAATGAGAGAGCAATAGAAGTATTCATGTTTCGCGTGTCATTCTGATCTTCTTTCCTTGCTGAGCTCTCAGAAGATGTTAAAGAGCTTTCAAGTGAACGCAAGATTTCACCATTCAATTGTTTTCTCTCTGTATCTTTTGAAATTGAACCATCAATTTCTGTTATTGCTGATAAGGGAGAACTTGGACAACAACCCATGTTAACCATTGAAACTAATTGAGAGAGTTCAGCTTTAGCTAGTTCCACTCCAACTGAAGAATTACCATATCCTGCTAGTGTTTCCTGTGCTTTCTTCAAAACTGATTGTGAATACTTGCCTTGAGCTTCTATCCTTAGTTGTAAATGTCTTTGTACCTCAATCTGTTGATGAAGTTTCCTCTGTACCTCCATTTGCATTTTTAAAGCTCTAGCTATTTGCAAACTCTCATTACTATTCACAGGCACTATTCACAAAAAAAAAAATTGTGAAAAATAGCACCGGAAGAAGGGAATGTTAAGATTGACAAGTTCAATGGCAAAGATTTTAGATTCTGGAAAATGCAAATAGAGGATTATTTATACCAGAAAAAATTACACTTACCTCTGACAGTGGTAAAACCAGAGAATATGGCCAAAGCGGATTGTGATCTATTAGATCGCCAGCTCTTGGTGTAATTCGTTTGATGCTAACACGAAATATGGCGTTTAATATCATTATCAAGAAGACCACTGCAGGCCTGATAAAGGCGTTATCAAATATGTACGAGAAGTCATCTGCTTCAAATAAAGTCTATTTGATGCGTCGATTGTTCAGCTTAAAGATGACAGAAGGTGGATTTCTCACAGAACATATCAATGAGTTTAATATAATATTAACTCAGTTGAGTTCTGTTAATATAACATTTGATGACGAAGTCAGGGCATTGATTCTACTATCATCTCTACCGGAAAGTTGGTCTGCAACGGTAATTGCAGTTAGCAGTTCATCGGGAAGTACCAAACTCAAATTGAATGATATTAGAGAGTAGATACTTGGTTTTAAGCGAAGATATTCGTCGAAGAGAATCAAGTGATTCCTCAGGATCTGTTTTTAATACCGAAAGCAGGGGGAAAAGCAGCCAAAGAGGACAAAGTCATGGTCTTGGCAGATCAAACTCAAGGAGAAGAGGGCAATCCGAAAATCGCATGGACATTACTTGTTGGAATTGCGATAAAAATGGTTACTAAAGTAGTCAATGTAGAGAACCAAAGAAGAAGAAAGAAAATTCAGCAAATGTAATTGCTGAACTAGTCTCTAATATCATTCAATTTGAGTTTGGTACTTCCCGATTAACTGCTAACTGCAGTTACCGTTGCAGATATATTAAACTTATTGATATGTTCCGTGACAGATCCACCTTCTATTATTTTTAAGTTGAACAATCGACGCATCAAATAGACTTTATTTGAAGCAGATGACTTCTCGTACATATTTGATAACGCCTTCATCAGGCTTGCAGTGGTCTTCTCGTTAATGATGTTAAACGCCACATTTCGTGTTAGCGTCAAACGAATCACACCAAGAGCTGGCGATCTAATAGATCCCAATCCGCTTTGGCCATATTCTCTGGTTTTACCTCGGTCTGAGGTAAGTGTAATTTTTTCTGGTAGAAATAATCCTCTATTTGCATTATCCAAAATCTTTGCCATTGAACTTATTAATCTTAACCCTCTTCCGGTGCCATTTTTCACAAATTTCTTTATGTGAATAGTGACGATGAATACTAGTCCGTGTAAGAAAAAATACCTCAACCGTATAAGGTAGATCACTTTGGTGAACAATACTATCATATTAATGAATAGTACTTCACTATTGTGAATAATGTTAGTAATGATGATCAATAGTATCACATTATTCTTGTGAATAGTACCTGCACCAATACCGTACTTTTCTACTAGAATTATACTGTCAGTGCTCTGATACCAGTTGTTGGGACTTGGGAAGCGTGTCTAGCTAATAGAAGGAAAAACAATAATTAAAAGAGAAAGCAATAAATTGCACAAGACAGATTTACGTGGTTCGGCAATTTTTTCCTACTCAACGGCTGCTCAAAGAATAGCTCTTTATTAATTGAAGCGAAAGAAGAATTTGAGGGATAATTTTCAATCGAGGAAAGGGGGCATGCCTATTTATAGACAGAGCGTCTGCCGAAAGAAAATTTTTCAGCGAATGTGAATACGAAGAGGACGGCATCACAAATTGCGCGCCGAATTCTTCTTTCACATTTACAGCCTGCCAACTTTGACTTTTCCACGTTTTTTTTTTCTTCTCTTTGTCTTCTTTTACAACTTTATTTTTCCACGTTTTCTTTCTTCTCTTTGTCTTCTTTCTTCTATTTTTTTTACAGCTGGGTTTGTTCCTTTCAGATATCTACACCTGCATCTTTAGGCTTTCTTGTTATCACCTTCTTCAGTCATGTATAGTGGTGGCAAAAGGATAACAAAAATAATCATCCATTCATATTATCCACTAACCCTTAGGGGTTGGCCTGGTGGCAATTGACTTGAGCCTTGGGTATGTTCCCTTTCAAGGTCTCAAGTTCGAAACCCACTGGGTGCAAACAATTTCTGAGGACCATCGGATTGGATAAAACCTGAATTAACCGTGGTGCACTTGCGGGAAACTCCTTGCCGAGGGCCTGTGCACCCCCGGGATTAGTCGGGTCTCATAGAGACTCGGACACCCAGTGCAAATAAAAAAAAATCCTCTAAAAATAAGTTGGATAATGAACTTTTTAAAAATTGGTCAAATATGGTTAAGAACCATATTATCCACTTAAAAATGAATAATCAATGAGTTAACTTTTACATTTGTAAATACTCAAATTGGGGTTTCTTCAAGTTTGGTAGACTAAGCTAGCGTTTGGACATTGATTTAATTGAAATTTGAAAAAAAAGATTTTGAAGTTGTGTTGAAAAATAATTTTTGAAAGTTAGAAGTTGTGTTTGAACTTTGAACATACATTTTATTTGAAGTAAAGTTTAAGTTTTGTGAGTGGAAGAAAAATTTCACCCGAAAACTGTGTGAACTTGAAAATTTCTAAAAGAAAATTCTCCCAAAACATGATCATATTTTATCTGCTTTTTGCATTGCCTGTTTTTAACCCGTCCATATCCGACCCAACCCACCCGTTTGCCACCCCTAGTCATGTATCAGCTCAGTGTTTCTCAAATCTTGAAGCGTGCACCCTGCGTCCAGCATGAGATTCTACTGTTATCTAATTTGCTTCCTCTTTTTATTGGTAAAAAATTTAATTAGAAGTGAAGCGTATTAATGTGCTTGCTGAATCGTATCCTTCTAACTTTTTCTTTTAAATTTTGATTGGTTAAAGACCTGCTAATTTATGTTTGTTTTACTTGCTAAAAATTCTAATCACTTGTTGTAGCCAACTTTAGTAGTAGTTGTTGATATGCTTTTTCACATATATTATTCTGGGTATGTTGTATTTTCACGGTGTAGGGTTATACAGGGTATGTTGTTGTATTATTCCGTTCCATTTTAAGAGATGTATCGTGTGAGTCAATATTGGCTAATTTAAAAATGCAATATCCTCATTGAACTGTTGTCTTATCTTACATAATCAGGAGGAAATCGAAGTTGAAGCCAAAGTATTACGTGTTGGGAAGACAATTGGTGTTGTCAGTGTTGAGTTGAGGAAGAAAGAGACAGGGAAGATAGTTGCACGAGGTCGTCATACCAAGTATTTGGCTGTCAATAGTAAGCTTTGAGCTACTACATATACATTTGCTGGGAATCCAGTTGGCTGCGACCAATGAAATCCTTGAAATTTTACCATATAACAAGTATTTTTAGCATGTATAATATTATTCAACTGAACATAGGCGTACGTACGTACATGCTCATTTTATGTAGTTATTTACAAATCAACAGTGTCTCCTGTACTGCAATATTATATTTTCCTTCATAATAAAGATGGAGTTGATGTGCCATAAGAAGTGCAAATGGCATTTGATCTTGTGTTACAAAAGTTGTGCCAGAAAGTGCAAAAGGCATTTGATTTTGTGTTACAAAAATTGGTTTCCTGAATGGATTTGCTAGGTTGAGGAGGTGGTCTCTTGACAACATATGCCTTCTTGTAAGAAAATCCTTCTTCTATTTGGGTTCATAATAGAAATTCCACACATTCAAATGCTAAACAGGTTATATACTGTGACATATATGGAAATGGGTAAGATAGTTGATACTGATTCTCTTTGATGCATGGAACTCGACCTAACTCAACCCAAAGCTAGCTCTTCACTCTGCCCCCCCTATACCTAGGGCTGGACATCTGGAGCATGGACATTTCAATATGAGTGTCCAACACCGGGAAACGAGAATTGGGATGGAACCTACTTTGATACCATGTTAAATGAATTAGACTTCTTGTTATGTCTTCAACACTCTTTTCTCTGGGATAAATTTTGTTAACAGAACTAGAATTGAATAGGTTCACAGTGTAGCAAAGATTAAAAAATAACCGTCCATTTAAACTTTGTATAATCGAATAATTAAAGACAGAACAAAGGCTAACATCTTGAAGAAATTGCTCTTTGTTACTGGTGTCAAAGTCTAAAGTTCTAACCTTGGACAAGTAAAGGTAAAAAAACCAGCCAACTAACCTTGGACAAATAAAGGTAAAAAAACCAGCCATCAATAAAACCAGGGTAAGGAATCAAGTTTAATACAAGGAAACCTAATACTTCTAGTAGTAAATAAATGTCTGTAGTTGGACCTTCATGTCAAAAGGAAATTAGAAAGGTCACTCGGAACTCGCTTTGACTAGTTGGTGGATCATACGTTTTCTTCACTCTGTACGAGTCCTAGTGCTTCTCCTAAATTCAAATTGTTTCTTATGGTCCTCCTTCCAACGCCTCCACCTGTGCCTTTCCTCATCATTGCAGAAAATTCCTTATAGTCTATCTGTCCATCCTGTAAATTGAAAGTTCCTTTTTAGTGCGGAAAACGCAAGAACGACATTAAGCATCAACATCAGTGTACTAGACAGAAAAACAAAGCACAAGTTGCACACAAATGGAATTAGTATCCGGAAGTTGATAAGTGAACTGAAGTCAGTGTGCTGATCGGAACTCAAACAAATAACTAAACCTTCACAAGAGAGAAAATTACAGCTCTATTTAGCTGCACAACATTAAACGTTAAATAACTTAAAAAGCAATTGCCCGGATTGATACAAGCAGATTCTTATGTTACTATACACAGTTTAAATCAGTAAACTCGTCTTCAGCACTGGTGAATGCAGTATGAAATGAGACTCGCTGAATGGTCTCTTTCAAAATCATAGAATAGCTCAGAGCAGAAATAAAACATCAGCAGATTTCACGATTTACAGCCTTCAAAATTATATGATGCATATGATATTATGCAACAACAACCCAGTATAAACCCACAAGTGGGGTCTGGGGAGGGTAATATGTACGCAGACCTTACCCCTATCCCGAGGGGCAGAGGATGTTTCCAGGAGACCCTCAATAACATAAGGAAGCATCTCTCAAGTTGGTAAAAATACTTTAAAGTATATACCAGTGTGCAACATATATAGACAAGTTCTTGCGATAGAAACTCATCAATACAATGCAACACTAAATACGAAGAGAAATGCTTTCCGCTAATGATTAATTTGCAAGAACAAATGTGTTAAAACTACTAAGTCAAAAAAATCAGTTCAAAAAGGATGTCTAAGTTGATCCCACATCATAGGATTTTCCTATTTGTCCAGTAGCAAGACCTAAAATTAGCAACTATAAAGTATTGCCGTCATACCCTCTAACAACAGTTTATCATAAACTTTAGGGTTTTGTCACGATCCATCGATCAGGATGCAGTTTTTTTGCACTAATAATGTGCACACCATTACTCCAGTTTTAGATGGAATAACTGTTTGACTTTTCCATGAGTTTTCTAATGAAACATTGTCTTTTTACTCATAAAAAATAAAGGGCAGCTCGGTGCACTAAGCTCCCGCCACGCCGAGGTCCGGGCAAGGGCCGGACCACAAAGATATTTTGTACACGGCCTTACCCTACATTCCTGTAAGAGGCTATTTCAACGGCTTGAACCCGTGACCTCCTGGTCACATGGCAGCAACTTTACCAGTTACGCCAAGGCTCCCCTTCTTTTTACTTACAATAAATAAGTAAATAAAAAAAACATTGAGTTAGAATAGTTAATTGTTTGGAGTTCATAATATAGATTGCTTAGCAACAGGTGGATGCACTTGTGGGCTAATGGATTGCTTCTGATTTGCTTGTGGGAAAATTTCAAAGTGAGACCTGATTTTGCCTATCCCATTTGGTTTGACATAGCTCAAAGTAAGACTGATATACTCAACTTTGAAACAGGGTAATATTGCTCGATTTCAGACAAATTCATGGAAAACTAGAATTAAAAACAGAGAATAACAAATTTTTGTGAATTTCTCCACGAATCACTACTTCCACACATTTTCTTTTTCAATAAGAGAACAAAAAATCATTGAAATGCCATTAAATGGAGACTCTGGTGAATGCTACACAGAAATCCTGTGCTAATTCCATTACTGCATTGGATATCTCAATCATAAGGGTTTAAGAACCTTGATGCAGAGAAATCACGATCTCGTTGCTGCCAAAAATATCCTCTTATCTTGGAGGAGATTCTTTTGCTGATTAAAATCCACTCGCAGATATTTCCATATCACATTTTTCCAGTGAGAATTTGCGATCTTCTCTCAACTAAAGGACTAGTCTACATATCCATCTCAGTTTCTTATTTTATGCATTTAAAAAAACAATACAAGAAAAAGTTCAAAAAAGAGAAGAAGAAGAAGAAGAAGAAGAAAAAGGTAGAAAGGCTAGCTGAAAATGAATGTAACAGGAACTAAGAGCTGCTATAATGTTTTTGGCTGTAAGTGTGTGCTTGATATTGTGTGCATATCTGGAGAGCTAGGGCCATAAACAAATAACAGGAAATTCTAATCTAAATGGAAGTTAGTTGGCACTGTTTGATTAGATAAGTTATGGCTCCTAAGAGGCTAGGGATCTATTGAAATGCTTGTACAAGGAAGTTAAGGTAATTGTCATGAATCCTTCATATGCACTGCCTAACATGATGAAGACGGGACAGGAGTAGGTCAAGAATGGGCTTTTATTTCTTATTGCTGGAACAGATTACTTTTTGAGAGAAACAACGTGGCACTCAAAGAAAAATACTTCTACTTCCTTTTTGCGGTGGGAGGGTGTCTGCAATAGTACTAGGCATCACTTACTTTTGTCCATTGACAATCTTTTTCAGCATATTTTGCACAAATTATGTTCCCTCTTTTAGTCAGCTAAAAAGTGAGAGGAAAAAGGAAAAAGCAACTCAAGTCTAATTCACAACATGGTCAACTTATCTGTTCTTTGATTCAAGTGTTTCTATGGTAAACTAACTTACGATGGGAAGAATTGAGTGTTCAACTAAAAACCTTAGGCAATCTGCGCGAGAACCTCAGATGAACTAAAAACCTTTATAAACTCTTCCGGATGTCCGTGTTGGCCACTATATAATTCAACATCCATCCGAGTGCATCTGAGGTTCTCATGCAGACTTAAATGTGTATTTATGGGTATGCGGATGAGCTTGCTAAAGTTGGCTCTAATATCACAGAAAGATTATGAGCATCCAACCCTTAAGGCAATGGGTAGAGCGGAGCACGATCTTTATAAACCCCTTTGGATGTCTATTGATACGTCAGTGGACATTATGTAACTCAATCGACCTTTACTCCTTATATATTCGCATGACATAAAAACAGAAGAGGATAGAACTTACATTATCTTGATCAATATCTTTGATAATTTCATCAAGATTGAGCTCGCTAAGACCAAATTCTTTGCAGGCTTGCTGAAGTTCTTCGATAGTTATGTATCCACTACCATCTTTGTCAAAATAAGAGAAGGCTGATAACAGATTATCTTCCCTTTCCAATTTGTTCAAATGAACAGTAGCAGCTATAAATTCCCCATAGTCTATTGTTCCATTGTTGTCAATGTCTGCCTGTCAGATAAAATATGGTTGGAACCATGTAGTCAAATGAGCAGAAAAATTATACTACAGAAGAGCATAAATGCGAGAGTGTGGTTAGAGGACTAGGTGGAGATATCTCGAAGACACAAAAACATGGTGAGGAGAATTCCTACCGCATCCATAAGATCCTTGATCTCAGACTCCATCAATTCAGAACCCACTCGCCTCAAACCCTCTTTTAATTCCTCAAAGGTTATTGTTCCACTATTGTCTGTGTCTAACATTTTGAATAGCTCCTTGAGACCACCGATTTCTTCTTCTGAAAGCCTCTCGGCAATCACCTACAAATATCAAGAGAATGAGTAAAGCAAGAATCAAAGATATAACATAATAAGACATTGAACATTGATAGGAATTCATAGTGACTGGACTTGTAAATATAAATATCATATAGATAGCAGAGAGAAGCATCACAATTTTTGTTATAACTTCCATCCAGAAAGAAAAGCCTCCATTCAACAACGATGACAGCAAAAATTAGGATGCTCATTGAGTTCAAATTATCCTGGTTATTTCATAACAGATTTTCACTTCAAATGTCATCAGCAACACATTAACCGAAAAGGGAATAGGATACTTTCAGCAGGATTATGAGAAAAATCTATGGTTTCTATGCACATTTCTCTTTCTCAAGAAAAAAAAGCTTTTTGCCAGGATTTCGAGTACAAATCGCCACAAGCAGGACTTAGATTCCAGTGGAAGAAAATATAACTAAGTAGCGTGATGCAGGCATCTGTTAAAAATTCAGTTACTTCTGATAAATTTGCAAGAGGATCAATTGTTCGCTCCTTTCCCTTTTTAGCTTTTCTCATTCCTTTCTCACTGTTGGTAAACTAGAATCAAATCAAACTGACATATATTTTGTGATACTACACACACACACACACACACATATATATATATATATCACGAAAGCATGCTTCAGGAAACAACAACAACAACCACCCAGTATAATCCCACAAATGGGGTCTGGGGAGGGTAGGATATACGCAGCCTTACCCCTACCCTGGAAGGGCAGAGAGACTGTTTCCGATTGCTTCAGGAAATAAGAAGACAAGAAAAACAGGAAAAGCATTTATTGGGGAAAAAAGGAGATTGAACAAACACAAATCAACTGCACTAAGGAGTAAGGAATGGGCCACTATATTGGTAATGGAATTTTTATCTTGCAATTTTTCTGGAACAGGAATTACAAAGACAGAATATGGATAAGACAATGCAGGAAACCTGATTACTTGAACCTATGCTCACAGGTATTCATTTTGATATGACATCAGTTTGACTACATATAATCAATAATTGCACAAAAATTAACTGTCGGAAAAGAACAACTTATGGCATACATATTGGTATCATGAAAAACTGCCAAAAAGTTTGCCACTTTTAGACAGCACTGTATTCAAAATGCTATCCTAATTAACAATTCTGGGAAAACTACATATAGAGCAACATATCCCTCCATAATCATCCGCCATCGGAACTGCCAATTCTGGAGTTCCAAGGGAGATCAGCATTAAAATTTTAGTCACTTTGGGCTTGATATTGCGGCATGATACAGAATCTTATTCAAAGAGAATTCACATTCTAAAACGATGTTTGTTTACCAATCCAAAAAAAGGGAGAATTAACATTCTAAAATTTGGTGGCAATCATCTAACTCTTTAAAAGCTACAACATTTAAATGAATGAGCTGATTCATTCCAAACAGAACATATAAGAAGGCAGCTTCGTTGTCCCTTTCCTTCAGGCTTTTAACTTTTAGATAAAGAAAAGGGAATAATTTAAAATCTCGCATAACTATGATATGTCAAAGAAATACACTTGTTAACAGTTTCAAGATTCTTTATTAAATGGTATTTCTGCAATTTAGTATTTCAAGTAGCAGCAATACAGGTGGTTGAGCCTTATCTTATGTTTACTGGTGCAAAGTCCAGCCAAAGTCTTAAACATCGTTTCAATTTTTAGATGCCATTAAGTGCCTAGTTAAATGCTTTTTCAATTGACCAGAGTAATAAGGCTGACAACCTCAAGAAATCTTTCCAAGCTTCTGTAGACTCAGTTACTTCAGTTTTAGGGCTGTCCCTTACACCTAAACCACAAAAATAATAAAATAAAGCAGCGACCTTTTATCAACTTTTGCGCATTTTATATCATAGATAAATCCTAGAAAACATATAATCTTCCCTTCCAGTACTCCACATGGGAAATGTTCAAACTTGACTTGGCTCCCAGTTTCTTTGTTTGGGATTCATAGTTGTAGGTACCCTTGTTCTTATGAGAGCTTTGTTATAACATTATGTAGAAATGATGATAAACATGGATGTAAGAATCTTATGTGAGTATGATCTGCATTAAACATTGCGAGGATGTGGCTTTCATACCCTCCCCCACCCCCACCCCCACCCCTAACCCCACCCAACAATTTTCCTTTCTTCTTCTATCCCTATTTCTACTCTTCTATACTACTTTCTGCATTTTTTTAATTTAACTGCATCTACATCTGATTTCAGTTTCTTTACTACTGAAGTACTTGGAATCCCCCCTCCTATCCCTCAAGTAATCTCTTGCCCTTTCGAACTATAAAACTGTGTTGCAAAAGTTGTTTCCAGGCAAGGAGAGTTTTCACTATATAAAAACATGTAAGCGGGTTACAAACTTTTTAAGATCTTACACGTAAAGCCATTTTCTTTAGTTTGTTCATTGCTGAGAACTGCTTGAGGCGTGAAAGAACTGCAGAGTCAAGAGGCTTATCAGGAGCCATTGTGTCATCCACAATCCATGGATGGCCTGACAGTCACAGGATACAAAAATGTAAGTCATTTTAAAAAGCACTTTGTTTCAACATTTTTGAAATATGCAACTTCTTAAGTCTCGATTTTCACAACTACAAGGACTTACACAAAACTTCATGGGCAGTTAACCTCCTCTTTGGATTCCTATCAAGAATTTTACGTATCAAATCCTTGGCACTATCTGAAATTCCAGGCCAGGGTTCAGATTCAAGATCTAGTTTGCCTCGCAGTATCTGACGAAATATTCCCATATCAGTTTCTGGAATCAGGAAAACAATAATAAGAATTATAAGACAATATTATGATGAAAGAAGAACTTTATAACAGACAATATTTCCTCCGAATCACACATCGAGATTTCACTACCTGCCCAAAAAGGTGGAACGCCACTAAGTAATATGTACAAGATAACTCCTGCACTCCATACATCTGATTCATGTCCATAGTGTTTGCATAAAACCTCTGGGGCAACATAGTAAGGACTTCCAACAACATCCGAAAATGTTTCACCTAATCACAATAACATCATCAAGGAACAAAACTGTTACTATTAAAAGGTCAGGTCGGTACTCCTAAGTTAAGTAGAAGTGAAAAATCAGCAATTTTCAGTAGGACAAAATGCAACATGTTAGAATACATTATATCAGCAAACAAAACCGGTAGCTAAGTGTTAGAGGCAGTAAAATATAACAGAACCTCAATAGAAACAAATAGCAGTAGAAACTAAATAAGTAAAGTCAACTGAAGCTTTTCCTTCTGTAAGACCTAGATGAATGGCGTGGTTGCATTCAAAAGGAAATTGAAAGGAGACATTTTGAATAGATACTCATATCGGAAACTAGAAGGGCCAGTGAACAAATTGAAGTTCACAACTACAAAAGTCATAATCAGATTTAAGACATGGTTACCATTTTCATGTTCGAGAAGACTACATAAATAGATTATATCTGGCATCGACCATCTTGGTAAGCTATATAGCATTTAATGAGAAGGCTAGTAATAAAGAAACAAAAAAGAAAAGAACTTTTATAATCCATTTTGGGCTTACACAAAGTACTTCTTTGATTGCACATACACAAATACTGTTATAATGCAAACAATAGATCTCAATATTTGCCCAGTTATAAAGAAAATCCTGCGGACTCAAAAGTTCAGAAGAAACGAGAAGGGGGAATACCGACTCAAAGTAACAAGTTAACACTTTACCAACTTCCAAATACCTAGTCTTCTGTCATTGTATTCCATATATATTCAAATTACTCTTTTCCTCAAGAAACAAGCTTGAGTCTTAAAAAGATATTAGGAATAAACTAAAATCTTATTGGTCAAATTAAAGTAGTACTAGTTCTCAAATGGTAATCTCTTTGTAACTGTCCACTTGAGGAGTCACTAGTGGCAATTGGTCGTCTCTATACCCTAAGAGAAGAAGTATTTCCCTAACAAATGTGTTACCTGAAAGTAAAGAGACAAGGGAGAGAACCAGAGTTTCTCACTTTTTTGCAAACATAAACGCATCGTTTTACATCTTCTCAAGAATCATCATTGATCAAGGTACCATTTACTTGATAACTGATTCTGTTATTATGTTTGTGAAAATCACCACGTTCTATGATCATGGATTATGTTTACTCCATATCGTTCACTGCTTACAATCTAGTAAACAAAACTTCTTATACCAATACTTAAAAAGAAGGACATCCTTTCATCTCACTGATCTAGAGAACATCCCACTGCACAGACAAGCAGCGAAATGTAAAAACACAATAAGTATCTTTCAATTAGAAAATCTAAAGGCAATCCACTTCTCATCCAGAATCCAGTCACCACATAGAAGCAGAATTCCTTCTTTAATAAAAGGACAAAAACAACAGTTACGCCTCAGTCCCAAACAAATTGGGGTTGGCTACATGAATCCCTGCTAGGGACGGAGCTAGAATTTAGTCTAAACCCTGTATTTCTATCAAGAAATCCCCTAAATATGTCCAAAAACTAAATTCAGAACCACACTTGATGTCACTACACTAGAATTTATAACCCATAAATTTCAAGTCCTGGCTCTACCTCCAATCTTCACTGACCAATCTACTCCATTTAAAATCATCTCCGGCCGTTATGATACAACATTGGAATGGAACTAAAATGTTGATAAGAATATACAAATGGAAAGAAAAGGCAAACCTGGTTTGTAGAAAACAGAGAGGCCAAAATCAGTAGCCTTGAGAGCAGCATCCTCATCAGAACTGAGAAACAAGAAATTCTCAGGTTTGAGATCTCTGTGCATAACACCTAATGAATGACAAGCCTCAACAACACCAACAATTGTTTTAATCAATTTAGCAGCTTCTCTTTCACTATAATGTCCTTTCTCAACAATCCTATCAAAAAGCTCTCCACCAGCACAAAGCTCCATAACTATATGAACATATAATGCATCTTCATAAGTACCTTTTATTCTTACCACATTTGGGTGCTCAGATAAATGATGCATTATTTGAATCTCTTTCCAAACATCCTCATAATCTTCTTTACAGATCAGTTTCTTTTTGGGTATTGTCTTACAAGCATAAAGATTGCCACTTGATTTTTCTGTACAAAGATAGGTTGTTCCAAATTGACCTTGGCCTAACTTTTTGCCTATTGTATAAAGACTCTGAAGACTTTGAGTCTTGTAAGGAAGAACCCAAACAGATGATTTCTTGGGCTCAGTTGCTGGTTTTGGTTCCATGTTAATGGAGATGTGGTCCTCTGAATCTTGATGCACAGAGTTTGAAGAAACTGGAAAAGAAAAGTTGGGGTTTCTTTTTCTTTATTCTATTTTCCTCTTTGCTATTTTACTCTTAAGATTTTACGCTTCTCTAGATTCGCTCCATTTTGTTTTACTGCGTGCTGCTGACTGTTTGTCTGAAAATACGGTACGAGTATTTGTTTGGTAGTTTAGTGGATGCCAACGTTTTACACTGATTTCTCCTTTTTCATTTATCTTCAGTTTTGATTTTCTTTTTTCTTTTTTTCACTAAGGACCGTTTGGCCAAAAACAAATTAACTTTTTTTCGGAAATTTTTCACTTTCTTTCGGAATCGGTGTTTTGCCATAAAACTTTCAATTTCACTTGAAGATGGATTTCAGAATTTTTCAAAACTTTGTAAAACTCCAAAAGGCTGTTTTTGAAGATTTTCATTTCAGATCACTCACAAAAATTCAAAAACATCCTAAAATTATATTCATGTCCAATACAACTCTAATTATCAAATACCATTTACACTTAATCTTTTTTCAAAATTTTACAATTCTTATGTCCAAACAACCACTAATTATATGATATCCAATTTCCCGATGATTTTTTTAGTGTAAAAGAAATTCAGAGGCGGATCCAGGATTTGAAGAGGATGTGTGCACTATTATGAAGAGCCGGATTTAGAATTTATATTTGACGAGTTTAACTTTAGTATCTATGATGTACCCACTATACTTTTGAAACTTATAGGTTCAAAATTATTTTCTTTTTAAAATTTGAGTGATTTTCACGTATATATCTATACTCCATGCCGGAAACAAGACCGTCCGAAGTAGGATTTGAACTACCAATTTCACTTGTAGAGGTGCACCCAATAATTATTGTACCATAGGAGTCTTTGAGCATGGGTTCATGCACATATAATTAAGTAATTTACAAGAAATATAACACTATTATATATAATTTAGAGAGAGGAGTATGGGTTCACGTGAACCCATACCTCAAGACTTAGATACGCCACCTGAAAATAATCTTATCCATCTCACCGTCAACTAATCTTATCCATCTCACCATCAACCTTGCGGTCTCTAACTCTAATAAGAAATTCAATAAAGAAATTGGAATTTTTGAGAAACTTTTAAGTGGGAAATTAAAATAGTCCTTAATATAAGAATTTAAAAAGCACATGTAAAATCTAATAAATTTTTAACAAATCTTTTTCTAAGAAAAATTGTAACGATATAATAAAAGTATTAAAATTAATTTTATGAATGATCATTCAAATTTTTAATGCACTAAAATATTTTTTATACGGAAAGATCACTCAATTTGGAGTCATGTCATTGTGAGGGTGAGGGTTTCTAATCTTATTATTGGATTTGTATTTACACACTACAGTTCCTAATTAACTTATTCGCATTTTTGTTTTTTTTTTTTGGGAAATGGGTCCACGACTGGGTGTTTTTCTTTTGTTTTAATTTTTGATAGATATGTTTAAGACGGGATCACGTTCACTTTTCAGTAGAGATAATCTTGTGGTATATAAATGTTGAGAAAAAACCCAAAATCATACGTGATGTTTGGCTTTAGATTCAAAATGATACATATTCTTTCACATGGAGTACTAATAGTCCATTAACTTAAACAAAGTGATGCATGTTATGATAAATATCAAATTATGATGGATGTCTACTCTTCTTTCATGATCTTCATCTCAAATGTTTAATGACATATTCAATGACATATTTTGTATGTTCAATGACATATTTCATGACATATTTTCTTCACTTTTTATGCATATATAAAGACCTTGTAATAGACAGGAAAATACATACAATTGAAAAAGAAATCTCTTCATTCTCTCTATCTCTATTTCTTGTTCATATTTTACTAAATTGCTTTTATTTCTTGTTCATGTTTTACTAAATTGCTTTTATTTCATAACATGTTTGCATGGGTTAGAATCCGATCTCACGGTAATTAACGGAGTTAATCTCGTCTTGAGCTAATCCACAATTAATAAGTGGTATGACCACTTATTCATAACAGGATTCGACTCTTGTCCGATTTAGTCTACAAGGGCACGACCCATTCATTCCCCCATGGGGACGGAACCTCAGCGTGGCCACGGCCATTTATTGCCAGCTCACGAAGCTCGCATATATAAATACTAAGAGTGGAAGCCCTAGAAAGGGGGACTTCTTCTTCGCCACTATTCCCGAGAGAGAGAAAACACCCAACAATACCAATATTATGGGAAAAGGAACACCATTGTAAGGTTCTGAACCTCTCCATGGAGAGACAGACCAACTCCACACTATCAATAAAGGCTTTTAATGTTTCTCCTCTTAATTTTTAGCGCTTATTTTCATATTCTTCGCTTGGTCCAATGGATTATTACGATTTGCTATGATTTCCCCGTAATTTATTTGTATTGTTTTGTACTCATAAAGCACACGATAACTTTTGAGCAAATAATTTGGCGCTGTCTGTGGGGATTTCATAGCAAAATCGCGTAGTTCTTCCACGGACCAAAAGGAAAGGAACGCCTGAAAAGGAAGAACAACCCAGCTCAAACAAGCCAAAGCGACATATCAGGCCGATGGAACTCGAAGATCTCGAATCGAGATCCAATTCCTCTGTCTCTCATCTATCGGATAGTGCAAACAAGAAGAAGAAGCCCCCTTTTGGGGAGAATCTCCGTAAGAGATCTCCCACATCCCTGATAAGGGCTCCAACCGGAAACCGACACGGAGGAATCTCAAATCGAGAATCGCTTCAAGACAGCCTACATACCCCGATTGGGAATGTGAGCACGTAATTTTTGCCCTGTACGAATTACTCCAAAAGAAATCCAAAATAAAATAATTTTTTGATGGTTTTCAATTATTCTGAATTTTTGTGTTATTGTTGCATTTGTCTATGCATGTCTATTTGTTTAAATTAATATAAAATACAAAAAATATATTGCATTTTGCATCTTTTGGTTTAATTTTACAGTTAGGATTAATTAAGTAATTTATTTTACAAAAATAAAAAAAATTACAAAAATAATGTACTTTGCATTTTATCATTTAAATGTCTAGTTGTGTGATTTTTATTTTAAATTGGTATTTAATTTTGTGTGTTAATCGTTAGTAGAAGTTAATTTGATTTCTTGTAATTTAATCTAGAATTTTAATGTTTTAAATTAGGAATTAAAATGAATAAAAGAACAAAAAATAGTAAGAAAATCGGACTGGGCCACACCCAAAACCATCTAATCCAGCCCAATTCAACATGCCTCACCCTGTCCAATTTGATCCGTCTCCAAGACCACTTGAACGACGCCGTTTTGATGTGCAAAATCTGGGCCGTTGATCTCAATTCAATCAACGGTTCAGCCCAGCCCCATCAATACAGAAACGGCGTCATTTCAGGGCTAATCCAGGTCGTTCACTTCAATTGATCGAACGGTCAAGACTATCCCTCATAACCCGTTGCCCAGCCCCGACCCATTCCATCAGAGATCGATCTGGTCTCAAAGAGTGTCTAAACGACACCGTTTCATTTAGTGGGCTAATCCTAGTCGTTGATCTCATCTGATCCAACGGCTTGGATTTAATATCCTATCTCGTATATATTCTTTCAACCATACCCAGCCCCCTCCAAAGACCCCCCTTCTCCGTCTCTAACCTCTCAGAGACGACCCCTGTAACGCCGCCATAGACCACCGAGCTCCGCCCACCGGAACCGCCTCACGGCGGTTCCGGTGGTCCAAACGACCCCACCTTCACACCATAGAACCTCCTCGCCTTCCTCTCTGTGAATCCACTCTTTGTTTTCTTCAAATCATTCTTAATCTCTTCGAATATCAGATCGAAGATCAGTCAGGAAACCTAATCCCTCCAAACGCCTCCACCTTCACACCATCGAACCCCCACGACCTCCCCATTCCAATCCCATGCTCACCTCCCTTCGAATCTACCCTGGATGCCTCGAATCTCGATTTTTAGTTAAGAACCCTAGCCGCCGCCGCCACAAGATCCCCGGTGGCGGCGCTATCTCCAAACCATCCCAGATTAACACCATACCATCACTAGACCTCCCTCATCCCATACCCGTCACTATTTTCTTTCGAATATCACTCCAATTCTTCGAATGCTAAATCAGAGAAGATGAGTCCCAATTTTGACTCGAAAACCAAACAGGCACTGTGAGGATTTTTGGGACTGAATTAGACCTTAGTCGTATGTTTCCATATTGGAAACACATGATTAAGGTCCGCTTCAGCCCAAAACAAAAGGGACGAGGAGTTTTTCAATTTTGGGTCCGTTTGATTTCCGGGTATTTCTCAATTCTCCTTTCTTTTGTTATTTTTGTAGTTTTCGTTAAATATTTTCGTACCCTTCTCCTCCTGTTTCATTTTTTGTTTTGGTCCCCATGTTTAAACTGATTAATTCATCACAATGCTTGAATAGCTTAGTCAGTAGGTATTTAATCAAATGGTTTGATCGCTCAAATGCTGTGAATTATTTGTTTGCTTGTTGTCATGAATTTGTCGATCTCTTTAAGCTTTTCTGTTTGATTCTTCCTTTTCAGTTTCCAAAAAAAGTTAATAGGTGTGTTTGGTCTCTCTTATCTTAGTCTGTTCTATTTCAAGCTAATCAGTATTAATAGATCATCTGTGTTAAATCCGTAACAATTTCCCAAGTTGGTTTCCTATTACTTTTTAATCTCACCACGCTCAAGCTGCCTTAACTGATGTCAATTTAGAAATATAATTCATTTCAAGTAAGGTTAGTCTATGTATCTGTATCAGAAATTTGATCTTGTTAGTTCAGTACGATTTTATCCTGTTTCATTGGTTTTCATTTTTTGATGCCATTTTGATTTGGTCTGAGTTTCTAGCTTGAATTGCTGATTGAACTGATAAGTTTGAATTGATTATAGGTGTTGTAGTTTAACTAATTAATTAGATGAATTTGGTTATAGCTGATGGGTAGTGAATGCAGTATTTTCAGGGGTATTTTGGGGAATTAAATCACTTGAATAATTGGTTAAGGGCTGTTGGATTGTTAAAATATGTTAGTGGATTTAATTGAGACATTCCTAAGTGGATTGTGAAAAGTTAAAAAGACAACTAGTAGTGGAGGACAACTTTCTGATTTTAAGGCTTAAAATAAGTCAATTTAGTATCCACTAGTTGCCTAAAATCAGGAAAGGAAAAGAGTTTGAAAAAGATATAAGGGGAGTTATTTTTAGACATTCTGAAAGATAGAAGAGTACACGGAGAGTACATTCTGAAAATCAGAAAAGGGAGTTGAAAAGAATTGGGAGTGTGAGCACGTGATTTTTGCCTTAAGCAAAATTATTCCTAAAAAATCCAAACAAAATAATTTTTAATTTTTGTTGATATTTGTGGAATTTTTTTTAATTAGTAGCATAATAATTCATATTAAAAATACAAAAAATATGCATTAGAGGTTTTGATTTTACAATTTTAGTGTTAATTCATTTTTAAAAAAAATCAAAAATAGCATTTTTGTGTTTTAATTGGAAAATACTATAAAATAGATATTAAATAAATTTTAGAAATTAATTAGTTTAACAATTTAATAAAATCAGAAAATAAATACAAAAATACAAAAGAAAAGAAAATACAAAATACAATACAAAAATAAAAAACAATAATATTTGGGCTAAAAATCTGAATAATTAATAGCCCAAAAACAAAAATTGTCGAGGTCCAAAAGATAGTCTAACCCAGTCTGCCAAGAAATCAAAACGACACCGTTTTTGTAACATCAATCCGGGCCGTTCGTTCACTTGATCTAACGGCCATGGCCTTTCCTCTGAATAAGAAAACGACGGCGTATTTGTAACAATAATTCAGGCCGTTCATTTATTTAATCTAACGGATGTGGTCCCGATTTCATTAAAGCCCAAACGGTGTCGTTTAAGGTTGCGAGTGATCTGAGCCGTTGGTTTGATTAATCCAACTGCCTGAGCTCATTATCAGTCTTTTAATATAGTTAAAACATTATATCCCTTTCATTTTTCATTCTTCTTCCCTTGATTCATAACCCTAGCCGCCCTAGCTCTCTCCAGAGCCCCGCCGGAACCCTACCGGCGGGAGACACAACCTAAGCCAATCACCCCGTCCTTAACACCCTAGAACCACTTCAACCTCCTCTTTACACCCCTCAGGTTCGTTTATTTCGAATAAGCCTGGAATCCATCGAATATTTCATTGAATATCGCTGGAACCCTAGTTCCGGCGAACAACCCTTCATCCAAATCATGTCAAAATCTCATCATAGCCTCCTCCTTATGCCCTTGGCCTTATTCTGAGACTTTCAAGCCATAAAAATCACTGAAAAATATTCAAATTGAAACTCAAGGTCTGCCGGCAACCAAGAATTCAAGAAAAGGCCATAAAAGGCCTCCTGGATGCCGGAGTCAGTTCTTAAAAGGAAAAGAAGAAAAGAAAAAAGACTATAAAAAAAATATAATAAGGAAAAGCTAAGTATTTTTCTTCCTTTCTTTGATTTTTTCTATGTATGCATGTGTTTGTTTCTTTTGTGTCTAATAAAAATGATTCAAAGCTTTCTGATTATTGTTTTGAATTTTTTGTTCGTTGAAATAAAATCGATAAATTTTGATACTGTTAGATTCGATATAGGATTTTTTTATTTATTTTTTTATAATTAGAATTTTAATAAAATAATTAGATATTTTGATTAGTTTTAGAATTATTTTCGATTCTGATTATCATTAGTTCTTAAATTAATTCTGAAAATTATTTAGAAATAATTTTGTTTGTTATCAATTGAATTGTTAGTTTTGATTCGATTGGTTATAGCTGTTAGATAATTTGTATTTGATTAATGATCAATTGAACGTTGAATCTGAAATTAAAAGGGTAAAGGGGTAAAAGGCATTAGGTCACTTGGTAAATATGATGGGGATTCAGGGGTAATTTTGGGTACAATAAAAGGTTTACGGGTAATAAGCTTTAGGAAGTGAGGTAATCCGGGCAGTATAAAATGACAATTCAGTAATAATACTAAGGAAGTAGGGGTAATTTGGGTAGAGAAAAGTGGCAATAAGGTAATGTTTTAAATGAAGTAGGGACAATTAGGGAATTACATTAGGATAGAAGGTTCTAGATGGGGTAACTAGTATAAGTTCTTAATAAATAAGTGTAGCTAATTGTATTACAAGTTAACAATAAAGGATAGAATTGAAATAAAAGAGGGACTAATGTACAAATACTCAAATTTGAGTTTTCCTCCAATTTTACATCTATAAATACGCATTGATATGCCTTGTTTCAGAAGTTTTAAAAATCTGAAATAAATTTCCTCCAAACAATCTGCCTTCTTAAATCCAAAAATATCTACTAGATTTCAGATCTGTAATTGAGAACTTTTAGATTCAAAATTCCTTCTTCTAGGTCCAAATTCCTTCTAAAAACTCCAAAAAACAATATAAACCTTTAGTAAAATCCAGAAAAAACATTGTTCCATTGATTTTCAAATTAGCAATAGTCCAATTGTTTTGTTTTCTGCTTGAGAACTAGCTGTTCTAAGCCTTTTAAAAGTCAGTTAGTAGTTCGTGTGGGTCAAATTTGCATTTCTGCTGGTTTTGAAAATCTCCTGGGCTGTTGATTTCATTTCTGAGTTCATTTGTTGTTGCTGATTGCTGTTGCTGCTGTCATTGACTCATCCTTCTTCATTTCTGAAAATTCCAGGTACTTGTTTGTAGTCTCCAGATTTTAAAAGTGGTCGAAGCTGAATCCATGTTGCGGTTATAATTTTAATAATTTTGTTATGTCTTAGATAAATTTGTATTCCTATAGATTGTTCATTAATCAATTTGTAACAATGTTAACTGTTAAATAGTAGACTAATCAAATGTATTTCATATGATTTTTTTTAGCAATTCAGTGGTGATGATAGTGTAATGTGTAGTTTCAACAAGTTTCTATATGTATTTAACTAGGACTGTCCTGGACTGTTAATTATGTAGTTATTGGCTGAGTTTTAATATAGTTTAATGCTTACTCCAGTCAATTCGTTGTTTGTTCAAAGTAAAAATTGAAAAGTGGATTAGATTAATAACTGATCATGAGATTGGAGTAGGATGCTTAGGTAATTTTGGTTCCGATTTGAATTCAATCGACTAATACCTTTTAGATTTTGAATAAATGTATATTCTTTGTCTTTGACTGAAATTTTAAGCAAATATAGGAAAGTTTGGGATAATATAGTTAGCCAATGCTTAACGAAACTTTGACATGTTAATTTTAAGGATTCAATCCTTTGATCTCCTTTACGTGAATTGACCAGTGTATCCAAACTGGGCTAATCCTAGGCCCAAAGGTTTTGAGGTCTTAATGAAATATCTTTGTCTTCAAGTTATGAAGCGATACAGCTTCAGCTGGGCCAAGGCTCACAGTGAGTTGGATTCTAATATGAACCAATATCCGATTCACATTACTTGAGCCAAATTAAAGGCCCAAAAATGCTCTGAATTTAAGAAAGAATAAAAATACCAAGTACAATGATATAAAAAATAAATAATTAGGAGTAGGAAAATTAATCCGTAAAATATAAAAATCGGATGTTGAATTTGGTAGCAGGTTCAAGCTAAAAGGTTTTACCCTTTTGTTTGAACTCGGACTTGAATTCGAGATTCGAATTTAGATTCATGAATTAGTTGACTATTAGGGACAAATAAATAGAGAATGTTAGATACTTTAGTTTGGCCTTAATAAATAAAAATGAGACGAGCCTCGCCAAATCAAATATACAATTGCGGGGCCCTCATTAATTACTCACTAAAACACTTAGTATTCGGGATAGGCCGTCTAGCGAATTTCACGGCCTTCCCAACAAATAACAACACGTTAGTTGCTTTAGGCGCGCTTTAATAAAATTACCTTCCTAATACGGGTGTGCATTTCATGCAACCCAAATCCAAATCCGAAAACGTTGAATAAAAATGTATCGAGGATCCGGGTGCATTTCATGTGACGTGATCCGAAAATATATTCTTAAACGACGTTCATTTTCTTAATTAAAATAATAATTGACAAAAAACGGTAAATAACTTTAAAAATTATACTGTAGCTTAAACATATATAAACAATCAAATTTAGCCAAATATAGCAGTTGAGCGACCGTGCTAGAACCACGAAACTCGTGAATGCCTAACACCTTCTCCCGGGTTAACAGAATTCCTTACCCGGATTTCTGGTTCGCGACTGTTAAACAGAGTCAAACCCTTTCATCGATTCGGGATTCAAACCGGTGACTTGAGACACCATAAATCTCCCAAGTGGCTACTCTGAATCTTTAATAAAATAAATCTCGTTTCGATTGTCCTTTAAGTGAAAAAACTCCTTCATTATATCCCTTCTACGGGGTGTAATAAAAGCCGTAAAAGCTTCTTCGGAAAAAGGAGGTGTGACAGGGAGAACCGATGTGAGTAAGCAACTTTGAGTGTTCAATCAGTTTTGAGAACCTGAATCTAGAGTGTTAGGTGATTGCTTCATCAATCCTTTGTGTCACACCTCTTTTCGGTGCTACCGCACCCTGCGAAGGGTGTGGTAAAGGGTTAAGGGAGTTTTTCCAATTAAAGGACAATCGAAACGGGATTCGTTATTAAAGATTCAGAGTCGCCACTTGGGAGATTTATGGTGTCCCAAGTCACCGGTTGAATCCCGAATCGAGGAAAGGTTTGACTCTATTTAACAGTTCGCGAACCAGAAATCCGGATAAGGAATTCTGTTAACCCGGGAGAAGGTGTTAGGCATTCCCGAGTTCCGTGGTTCTAGCACGGTCACTCAACTGTCATATTTGGCTTATTTATCTGATTTTATAACATGCTTTAACTTATGTGCAAATTTTAACTTTTAACCGCTTTTGATATTATTATTATTATTATTATTATTATTATCAAAGAATTACAACGTTGTGAAAATGTATCTCGAACCACGTCACATCAATGTACCCGCGGTTATCGACACGTTTCGACTCCGTTGAGATTTGGATTTTGGTCATATAAATGTGTACCCAAGTTTAAGAAAGTAAATTATTAAAGGCACGCCTAGAGCGACTAGCGTACCATTATTTTGGGTAAGGCCGTAAGATTTTGCTAAACGGCTCATCCCGCAGTCTAAGTAAAAACGCGTATAGAGGGCCCCACAACTTATGCGCTTTATTTGGTGAGGCTCATCTCAAATTATTTCAAAAGGTTTTACTCAAATAAAGCAAACTACAAATGTTCATAATATTTTCTATACTAGTTTAAGATTATTGGAAGATCAAGAGTTATGGGATGATTATACCATTGCTAAAAAACGTTCATCACTTAATGGATTATTAATATTACCTAGCTTCCACAAGACCCACTACATCA
>MU744731.1:68598-107508 GCA_026770625.1 Nicotiana glauca | reverse complement strand
TATTTATTTTTGCTATGTATTTTTACACAATGACTATTTATTTTAACTATGTATTTTTACTTTTTCAAGTAAAATCTGTAAAATATATATTTGTAGAGCACCATAATTTAGAGCTATATAAAAAATTATAGTCAAAATAATTAATTTCAAACTATGTAATTTTTATAAATTTTTGTATACCTTGACTATTTTTTTCAATTGTATAAGTATTTATTTTCAGATCAAATTAGAAAAAGATTAACTAAAACTTTATTATTTTTAGCCAAATAAACTTTTTTAGCCTAAATAATGTAGTTCTATCCAAGTGTTATCATAAATTGTATATTCGAAAAAATTTATATAATGAAGTAACATACTTAAAAAGGTAAATATATTTTATTTCTCAAAAATATGCCACATATACAGGAAAAATCTACGTGGCAGGCGAGAGCATCTACACTCTTTGCCACATCAGCGTTCAGGGGGTAATAACTCTCAAAAGTCCAAGTTGAGAGGGGTAATTAAGACCACGAATAGTTTAAGCCTGTAACTAATAATTCGTGTTAAATTTAGGAGGGTTTTAAGGTATTTCACCTTTAAATAATGGTCGATGTAGCTAGGTTATTTTAAGCAAAAAGAAAATGAAGCAGACAAAATTGAAAAGAAGCAGCCAAATAAAAATTAAATATGAAGCCTCATTTTCACTTTATAGAGAGAGCAAAGTGCGATTGGTCAAAAGAGGCGATTGAACGTTCATTTTCATTAATAAAATTGTCATTTTCAAGAATTTTAATACTCCTCCCATCCTATTTAACTGTCATTTTAGTTTTTTTCACGTCCATTTTAAATACGGAGTGTAATTTACTAAACAGTCCCTATTAAATTTTTTTTTAAAGAATTGAGCAATATTAAAAAGGATTACCACTCATTTAATATTAAGAGAATGGAAACAACTCAAACTTAATATTGAAATCCTAAAGTGACAGTTTAATGATAACTTTTCTGAGCTAATGAGACAATTAAAATGGGACGGACGATATGTTGCTTAGAAAAAAAGTGTGTCCAAAAGCATCATTTTATTATAGATTAATAATTAACGAAAAATTAGTAACAATTGTAAATATTTCCTTTTTTCCAATTTTACAAAAATGAAGAAAAATCCAAAAAAGGTAAAATTAAAAACAAGACAATTAATTAAAGAACTTGTACTCCCTCCGTCTCATATTACACAGTCGTGGTTACAAAAAATAGTTGTCTCAAATTATTTGTCATTTTAGAAGTTCAAGACAAAATTGATTATTTTTTTCCTTTTTTTTACTCTTAGTAATAATTATCCTTGAAGACAACAAATACCTCAATTATGAATAACTTTGTTTAAATACCTGTAACGATCCGGCCGGTCGTTTTGAGCTCTAACGCGTCGTTCGGCGGGTTGAGGCCATGATCACCTTCACTTCGAGTACTATAACTTGTACGCGTGGTCGAAATTGGAATATCGGAAGTTCAGAGTTAATTTGGAAAGAAAATTCTCATTTCGAAAGCCTTAAGATGGAAGAATTGACTAATGTTGGATTTTTGGGTAAACGACCTCGGAATCAAGATTTGAAAGTTCTAGCATATTTGTATGATGATTTTGGACTTGGGCATATGTTCGGATCGAGTTTTGGATGACCTGAGAGTGTTTCAGTGCCTATTATGAAAGTTAGCATTTTGGAAGAATTTCACGAATTCGGGGTGGAGGTGTATTTTGTGTTATCAAAGTCCATTTGGGATTCCAAGTTTGTGGATAGCTCTGTGTGATGTTTCGGTGTTGACATTGTGTCCGTAAGTGGATTTGGAGGTCCGTAGGTCATTTTGAGGTCATTTGGCGAAAGTTAGGAATTTGAAGGTTTTTGAGAAGTTTGACCTAAAGTGCAGTTCTAGATATCGGGGTCGAATTCCGATTTTAGAAATTTGAGTAGGTCCGTAATGTCAAATGTAACTTGCGCGCAAAATTTGAGGTCAATCGCACGTGATTTGATAGGTTTCGGCATCAAATGAAGAAGTTTGAAGTTCTAAAGTTCATAAAATTTGAATTCAAGTGCGATTCATTGTTTTAGCGTTGTTCGATGTGATTTAAGGCCTCGAGCAGATTTGCATTATATTTTGGGACTGGTTGTTGTAATTGGATAGGGTTCCGAGGGCCTTGGGGTTTTTCGGGTGATTAACAGATCGAAATTTGGGGTTGAGGAAGAGCTGAAGCAGCTGGGCACATGGTGTAACCGCGCCTGAGTGAGGAGGCCGCAGGTGCGAGAGATGGCTTGCAAAAGTGGAAGGTGCCAGGCTGCTGAGAACCGCAGAAGCGGAAATGTTTTCGCACCTATGATGGCGAAGGTGCGATGCAAGTCGCCGCAGAAGCCAAAAGAGCTGTAGTTGAGGATGAGGGAACCGCAGAAGCGGAAGTGCGGATGCGGCCAAGGAGCAGCATGTGCGGAAAATCATTGGGGCAGTGAGGTTTCTTTGAAACGGGACTTGGCCCATTTTTCTCCCATTTTTCATTTGGTTTGGGAGATTTCGGAGAGCTTCAATGGGAGATTTTCATCACGCAACTCAAGGTAAGAGATCCCTACTTATTATAAGTCAAATNTTGGGGGGGGGGGGGGTTGTAGAAGACCTAGAATTTGGTATTTTGGATTTTGACTCTAATTTGGGCATAGAATTAGAAATAAATTATATATTTGAGTTCTTGGGGTTATGGGTAAATTTTTGTTTTTGTAAATATTCGGAATCCAGGCACGTGGGCTCGAGGGTAATTTTATCGACTTTTCGAGCGGAGTTGGAAATTGTTGTAAATTAAATTGTTATGAGTATTAGAGTATATGTTTATTGGTTTGTTCATTGTTTAGCTAGTTTTGGAGCGTTGGATATCAGATTGAGGTGTTAGAGCAACGTTGGAGCCGGTTATGGAACTTCAGAGCAAGGTAAGTCTCCTTTCTAACCTTGTAAGAATGAATTAACCCCATAGGTGAACTAAATTTTTATGTGCTTCTATTTGTGGGGGCTACGTACGCACGAGGTGATGAGAGTCCGTACATCGCTACTAGCTATGACTTTGTCCAGGTAGTTTTAAGCTTACATCATGCCTTGTTGATATTGTTATTCATTTATGTTTATTGATTGCCTTGAGATGGAGCAAGATTGAGTTTGCTTATTAAATATTTTGAAAGGAGTTGAAAGTGAGGAAATGTTGGGATCTTAAAAGTTTTCATTTGAACTTCGTTTTTTGAAAAGAATGGAAGAATACTATAATAACTTAAGAAATTTATGTGTGACCGCATCGCAAGTATGATTCGCGAGCGGGGTAATTCCTTAAATTTATATTTGATCGCATCGCATGTATGATTTGCGAACAAGGTAGTAGATGCATCAATTATTTGTGCCGTTTGACCCTTTGTTGTGCACAATTTACATTTATGTTGGATTGGGCCGAACGTCCATAGTGGAATTCGTGTGTTATAATAGAACTGGAAGTCCCTTTTATAATTGGTATAAATTCATTGTTTCTGTGATCATATGTTTTAATGAAAGGAAGTGATTTAGGTTCTTAAATATGGTGAAGACTTGTTCAGTTATTTCTTGTTCTGAGTCTTATTGTTGTATATCATGCTTTATTAAAATTTCATATTATCATATTATTGGACGACTAGTAAGTGTCAGAGTCGACCTCTCGTCCCTACTTCTTCGAGGTTAGACTGGATACTTACTGGGTACGCGTTATTTTCGTACACATACTACACTTACAATACATTTCATTGTACATGCACATATGTGTTCGGTGGCCTTACGAGCGTAGTTGCACGGTTGATACGGGGACTTAGTTGATCTGCATCTTATGAGACGATCCGTAGCCAGCAGAGTCTCCTTCAGAGTTATTGTATTATTTTTTAATTCCTAGTTAATTCTTATGCACTTGTGACACCATGTTCTGGGATTATTATCGGATATTCAGTATTGGAATTGGAAAACATTTTTAATTGTTCTGTAAAGTTCACCTTTTACTAGTTAAATTGAAAGAAATTTATGATTTCGAATATATTAAAACGAGAACTTAATTAACTATTTGGTGTTGTCTTGCTTGATAGTGATGTCCGGCACCATCACGATCTTTAACGAATTTTTGATCGTGACAACATGCTATCAGAGCGCTACGTTCACTTAGGTCTCACGAGTCATGAGCAAGTCTAGTAGAGTCTTGCATATTGGGACATAGATTTATGTACTTATCTTCGAGTGGTTATAAGGTTGTTAGGAACACTTCCCTTCTTGATTCCTCATTGTGCGATTTGATTCCTCTAAGGCTTATGCATTTATTTATTTCCTATTCAATCTTATTCAACGTGAAGCACTTGATATCGTTAGGAACCGAGGAATCGTAATGGTACTCTAGATATGGTGCATGATATTTCTCCCTGCGTATTTGATTGGGCTATTGTCGCTACCTTGCGGAAGGCCATTCTAACGTTTCAGCTCAATATTTATACTACCTAAAATTTTGAGTTTGGCATTGATTGTTATGACGATTCGTGTGTTGCTATTGCACAATGTGGTGTAATGGTAGGATGCTTGTCTATGCATCGAAGCAGTGAATGACATGCAAGAATGTTTACTCAGTGCAAGATTCAGAGATTAAGTATTTTATTTCCAGTAGAGGAAAGGTAACCGGACTATGAATGTTAAAGCTTGGGTTGATGATGTAACGGGACTTGGTATTTTCGATCATGGTAGAAGTTTCATCTGTGATGTGGTGTCATTGTCTTTGATTGAGTGTGTTAAATTCGCCGGTGTTATGGTCTTCATCAATTTACCTTCGAGTTAGAGTAGTGTGAGCTAGTGCCAGAGAAGCGGTTGTCAGAGATAGAAGAGTGTAGCAATTTCGGAATTTAAATAGGTATTTCTAATGTTGATGGCTCGAGGAAAATGATCTTCGGAGGGATTTAAAGTTGGTAGCGATTGATTGGTTCAAGTGCTACGGAGATGGATTTTGACTTAAGGCAATAACTGGGCAGCGAAGGATGAGGAAGGACATATGGGATGTGTCTTGCGTTGGATAAACTTTTAGAAAAAGAGTGAGAAATATAGGTCGAATGGTTGCTTAAAGGAGCGAGTCTGACCAAAGTGGTAGAGTGGCAGAGTAGCATATGGGTTCTGTGGTAGGATAAATACACATCTTGAGAAAAGTTTAGAGTGATTTGGGATTCATAGTGGACAGTGGCCAGGTCTACGAACTTAATTTGGATAGTGGCTATTATACGTCGTGAGATTGGATATGACAGAAAGGAGTTGCTGATACGAAGAAGGATATAACATGTGGATTGAAATATATTGTCGCACCTTTGGTTGATGTCCATGAAGAGTGAACGAACTTGTACAACTGGTGAATAAGCATGGGCTCAGGATGGATGACTGATTTTGTTGAAATTGTACCCAGTGCAGCGATACTGGAAGACGTTAGCATGTAAATTTCCACAGGTGGGTTATCTCCTATGAACAGGTCAGCGGTCGCGTGGTTAACTAAGCTTCTGCGAAGAATTTTTACCGGCTGCTCGGTAAGAACTCAAATATGTAAATGTGACTAGTGATTCAGATTGTTTACGAAATGTTAATAGAAGGAATTTCAAGGAATTTGGCGGATTGATTGCGCGATTGTCTACTTGTGAGGTTTCTGGTTATCGACATATTGGTGGGTTATTATGAATAAGGAAAGAAAATATTAGTGGTAATTTGAGCAATAGATTGAGTAATGTGTTCTATATTGGGCCTTCTTGGTTCATGTTCAGGTTTTGGGAAGACTCAAAATTTATGCTTCGTGTGGAGGTGATTTACAAGAAGGGTGATTCAGCCGGTTGTCTCTTTGAGAGGGTGTTCATGTGCTAGCAAAGCCTTGGAGTGGATTATATTCTGGTCCAAGTACGAGTGAGTGACTCTCAACAATGGCTTTAGTGAATTCAAAAGTTAAAATGCGATGCCTAAGGATTTCAAGACCGCAATATGGTTAAAAATCGAGCTTTTGCAGCGGATTATGAAAAGGGGCTTGGAGTGTTCTATAATATCTTGTTCTTGCAGTGTAGCATTTAGAGGAATGAGAGAAAATGACTTCGGGTTCATAGAGGAATTATCAGCATTGGTGTACTAGTTGAGGATGCGAATATACGCACATAGAGGGTATGAGATGGTTCGTGGGATTTGAGACAACATGGTCTCGTGATATGAGGTTACTCAGGATGAGTGCGGATTTGGGTTCATGATGTTTTGAATGAAGCTATTATTATTCTTAAGGGAAGTCCAGAATAAATTAAAAGAAGCCGAATCGGTTAGCAATGGTTGGATTGGCATGATGGTGGCAATGATCATTTCCTTCAGCGTGTTAAGTTATACATGTGCTTTGTGGCGGTACGTGCGAGGCTTGACAGCCTCCGTAATCGATTTTAAGTATAGGCATTCGAGTGTTATGGCATGTTATGTGTAGATGGATCTCAGAAGGGTTATGGTGGTTTAGAACACCACTTGAGGTTGGTATTTTTTGCGGGTATGAGAATTCAGTAATGTGTTGTAATGGTTCTCTTGAAATGAGCTATGTAAAAGGTTGCTATATGATGAAGTGTTTACCCCATTATTGGTTCAGGAGTTATGATGAAATTCTTGTACTGTTGCGCATTGGCATGATTTAGGTGTAGTGGGCTGTATGGAAATTTGAAAGTTGAGGATCAAGGTTGCTTTTTGGTATTGTCAAGAATAGCACTAGCTCGGATGAGCGAGAAAGGATTCAGATGGTTAGAATAAGTTGGTGTTGTCTTTAGTGGCACCTGAGATCGGTGTTAGGTGTGAGAGGTTTTGCATACTGATTACAGATTCTTGAATTGCTTTATATCATTTTTGTGGCCGGTATTATGGATGTGCAGACTCGTTGTTTGGTGTAGAAGGTCGAGTAAATGTGTCCCACGGAAAGATTGTATAAGTGTGATAGCTAGTCACTTAATTGATTAAAGATTGAACCAAGTATAAAGATTGTGGTATTATCGTTGATGTGAGAATTATGCCTGAGGGGCGCTCGGTTCATCTGGTTATGGACTAGGGAAGTTTGTTTCGGGTTTGGCGGCTGTTCTTGTGCGTCATGGGAAAAAGGGTTATTGTGAACCCTTGAAAGGATAATAGCCTAGTGTGTTATTGTGGCATCATATGAGACTATTGGTCGTGTCTGTGACTTATTTCCTGAGCAACTCGTACTAGGTGAGACAATATTACTGGATCTGGGATCTATGCGATCGGATTATATGAAGCATATTAAAGACCAAATATCGTTATTTGGTTCATAATGAGGTAATGTTTCTTGTCAGGAGGAGAGACTCAGCGAATTGTTGACTCGGCAATTGGTTATGAATTTCTACACATCTTTTCCGTCATGGAGGTATTGCAAGAGTTGGAACAAGACTTATATATGTCGTGAGGTGCATTGTGAGCATCAAATTCGAGAAATTCCGGCTATTATTATCAGAGGATGTGATTATGGTGCAATGCATAGTGTGGATTAAGCAAAGGTATGTAATCATGTGTTGGTGCATCGCATAGAGATTGATATGGTTTTCATATGATGGAAGCGGGCATGGCAAAGAATTCCGGATGTTGGAATTGGGCTCTAAGGCCTATTTGGCTAAGAAAAAAGGGAAAATCTTCATATTAGCTCGGGAAAATATGGTCAACTGAGTTATGGTAGCACAGGTAGGTGCACGAGGTGTAAAACAGCGATTTCAGACAACTCCAGAGCAGTCCTTAGCACGTTCAAGGACGAACGTATATTTAAGTGGGAGAGAATGTTACAACCCGACTGGTTGTTTGGAGATCTAGCGCATCGTTCGATGGTTTGAGGCCATAAGCAGCTTTACTTTGGGTATTATAACTTGTACGTGTAGTCGGAATTGGAATTTCGGAAGTTCAGAGTTGATTTGGAAAGAAAATTCTGATTTCGAAAGCCTTAACTTAGAAGAATGGACAAATGTTGTATTTTTGGGTAAACAACCTCGGAATTGGGATTTGGAAGTTCTAACAGGTTTGTATGATGATTTTGGACTTGGGCGTATGTCATGATCGGGTTTTGGATGACTCGGGAGCATTTTGGCGCCTATTGTGGAAGTTAGTATTTTGGAAAAATTTCATGAATTCGGGGTGGAGGTGTATTTTATGTTATAAATGTCTGTTTTGGGGTTTGAGTATAGGGATAGATCTGTGTGGTGATTCTGGTATTAGCAGCGCTTCCGGAAGTGGATTTGGAGGTCTGTAGGTCATTTTGGGATCATTTGGCAAAAGTTAGGAATTTGAAGGTTTTTGAGAAATTTGAGCGGAAGTGGACTTTTTGATATCAGGTTCGGATTTTGATTTTAAAAATCAGAGTAGGTCTGTAATATCAAATGTGACTTGTGTGCAAAATTTGAGGTCAATCGGATGTGATTTGATAGATTTCGGCATCGAATGAAGAAGTTTGAAGTTCTAAAGTTTGAATTCAAGTGCGATTCATTGTTTTAGAATTGTCTAGTAGTTTTTCTAACCGCAGTTGTTATCAATGAAAGATTGAAAATTCCCAAAAATTGTCTTCTTACTTTTGCATTTGTTTGCAAGAACTACGCTTGGTTTGATTCATGCGGGGCCATTATATGTAGGAAATCTACATAAGATTCAACCGTAACCCTAGGAAAAAGAGAAAAAAAAGAGAAATACAACAGAAATAAATAAAGGGAAAACCAGGAAACGAAATACCAAGGAAGAAAATAAGGCACTGAGAGAAAAAACCACGGCCGAAGAAAAGAAAAAGCAGAAAATGAAAATGGAGAAGCAGGAAAAGAAAATGAAAGAAAACAAAACAAAAAGAGAAAGAAAAGAGAAAATGAATAAGAAGAAAAGCCGGGATGACACACGCAACCGAAGCAAACATGTAGATATCCATTTAACTATATAGGTGCATCACACTCCAATGTGCAGTTACCTATCTATTACTTGTTTTATACTAACCGTTGTTTCTGTCATTCCAGCTGAGTATTTTAGACACCGTGGTTGGTTTGTGGTAAACTGGCCTCGCATCGATACATCACCAGATCCAAAGAAAAAATAGAGATGTCGTCTGAAATGACCTTGCCTGCAGTCCCCATACCTGAAGATAGCCCAATCTCGAGGATACCGGCCTCTGAATCCTATACAGCTGAAGAAAATCGGATCCTGCGTTTGCACTTGATCGAAATGTGGGATGCTTGGAACAACGGGAAGGAACCCCAAGCACTATCCCTGGATTCCCGGAGTTGTTCCCAAGATCTGGAGGGGTTACCACTGTCCCCATCAACCGCCCAAATATTCCTCTGAGTCAACATACCATGACTGCTAACTTTTTCGGAACACCCTCTGAGGATCATCCCCAAGTGTTCCCATCTGGAATTGCTCCCAACATCTTTCAAGCTCCACCATCCTCTACAACCACCCAACCATCGCTACCAAAATATGTTTTTGACCCTTCGGTCCTCACATTTCAGAATCTAGTTTTTCAGGCTGACCCTCCTCACTATCCTCAATATACCTACTCCCGGCCACCATATGAGATCACACCGAGGCAGGACAAAACCCCTAAAGCCCCGGAGCAGGATGAAATGACAAAAAGAATGAGGAGTTTAGAGCAGAGTCTGAAAAATATACAGGGTTTAAGCGGGCAGAAGAGTGTTTCTTACAATGATCTGTGCATGTTCCCTCACGTGCACCTGTCTATGGGATTCAAAATGCCAAAGTTCGAAAAGTATGATGGACATGGCGATCCCATTGCTCACCTCAAAAAGTATTTTAATCAATTGCGCGGGGCTGGTGGAAAAGAAGAGTTATTAATGGCTTACTTTGGAGAAAGCTTGGTGGGCATAGCGTCGGAGTGGTACATGGATCAGGTCATATCTCGATGGCATATCTGGGATGACCTTGCCCGAGATTTTGTCCGACAATTTCAGTACAATATAGACATTGAGCCAGACAGGAACTCCTTGGCAAACCTAAAGAAAAAGCCCTCAGAGAGTTTCTGCGAATATGTAATTAAGTGGCATGAGCAGGCGTCAAGAGTGAAGCCTCCAATGGATGAGGTTGAGATGGTCACTGTCTTCCTACAGGCTTAGGAAGCAGATTATTTTCAAGACATGATGTCTGCTATGGGTAAGCCTTTTGCAGAGGCAATAAAAATTGGAGAGATGGTAGAGAATGGGCTAAAAACAGGCAGAATCTTGAGCCAATCGGCCATAAGAGCAACCTTCCAAGCCATCCAAGGCGGGTCTGGGGGAATGGCTAAGGTCAAAAAGAAAGAAGAAACAGTGATGGCGGCATCGGGCGGAAGAAGGTACCGGGCTCCTAAACCGGTGTTCTCAGAAAGAGCCCCTTAGCACTATTACCCTCACACATATATGACTTATCCTCCTCCACCTTACGCGGTAATGAATGCTCAACCTTTCGGCCGCCCACAACCATAAGCTAACCGAAACCCACCTCCATTCCAAAGAAACCAGCCACCTTATCAAAACCAATATAACCCTCGACCACCACAAAATAATTTTTGCCCTCGGGAACCACCTAGGCGATCAAATTTTACCCTGATCGGTGAACCATATTCCAGTTTGTTCCCGAAGCTCGTCCAGATGAACCTATTACAGCCTATTCCCTAAAATAGGCCAAATCCGGAATCTCCAGCCTATCAACGAGGTGTTCATTATGCCTATCATTCAGGGGCTGAAGGGCACAGTACCGACAGCACTGGATATTAAAAAAAGATGTGGAAGATTTGATCGAACACGGGAAAATAGTGTTGAGGGATGAAGAAGCTCCGAATGTTACCAATAATCCCTTGCCCACTTACAGCAACGGGTCAATAATCGGCATGACTTATGAAGACCGAGACTTTGATCCGGCTCTGAAAGCCATAATTGCTATTGCCAATGCCGAAAGAAAACTCAAGATAACCCCGAAGTAGGAAAAGGGGAGAAGAAGAATAAGGCCGTCAACATTGAGCCTGAGGAGAAAATTGAGACAAAAGCGAAGCCGGTGCCTCCTAAACACGGGGTTCTTTATGTTCCGCGAGGTCGCCAAGAGAAACCACTATTTGTGAGCACTCCGAGGAAGTATGAAGTGAAGAAGGAGACACAGATGTATGTGCCGAAAGGGGCATACGTGGTGCGAGGGACAATTAAACCGCCTAGGCTGAGTGAGCCAGTAGTTATTGGACGCGCACCACAGAAGCCAATGACCGACCCTTCTGCAGTGCCGTGGAACTACCAACAAATAGTGGTCATATACAAAGGCAAGGAAATTTCGGGAGAACTGCCAGGAACAGTCCCTGTTGAAAAATATTCAAATATACAAGAGGTAAACAGCGCCACATGAAAGTGTTTTTCATATAAGAAGCCGGTGAGAACTGAAGAAGCAGAGACGTTCGTTCAAAAAATGAAAATGCCAAACTATGAAACAGTAGACCAATTGAGGAAGTGTTTTGAGCAAGTGTCACTGCTATCACTAGTGACCAAATCTGCTGAACATCAGAAGATCCTTACGAAAACTCTGAACGAAGCATATGTGCCAGCCGAGACTTCGGTTGAACAACTTGAAAGGATGGCAGAAATATTCTTCGTTGTCAACCAACTCTCCTTCAGTAAAAGTGATTTGCCTCCAGAAGGAGCTGCCCATAATAAAGCCTTGCACCTAACGGTCAAATATGAAGGTTACTACATTAAGCGGGTCATGGTGGACGAAGGCTCGGAGGTTGACATCTGCCCACTCTCCACTTTGCAAGGAATGGAAATAGGGACAGGAAGGATTCGTCCAAATAATGTTTGCGTGAGAGCCTTCGATGGTGTTAAAAGAGATACCATTGGCGAAATTGATTTGATACTGATCATAGGCCCAATGGATTTCAAGGTGACCTTCCAAGTGTTAGACATGGATACATCTTAAAATTTTCTTCAGGGAAGGCCTTGGATCCGTAGGAGCTGTGCCCTCAACCCTCCACAGATGGTGAAATTTGAGCATGAAGGTCAGAAGATCGTGGTCCACGAGGAAGGTGAGCAGTCCATATAACGTGACCCATATATCCCATACCTGGAGGCGAGGGAGGGAAGTGAGCATATTGTTTATCAAGCCTTTGAAATTGTGGTATCTGACCAGTATGAGGAAAAACATCCATGCCCCCAGCCTTTCTTATCCAATGCTTCGATCATGGTAGCCAAGGAAATGATTAAACATGGTTTCAAACCAGGAAAAGGGTTGGGAAAAGCTTTGCAAGGAATAGCCGCACTGGTAACGCTACCCACAGTAAAAAAGTATTTCGGGATAGGCTTCTACCCTACCCCAGATGATGAGAAATGGGCCGATGAAAGAAAGAAAGATGGATGGGTTCTGCCGCAACCATTTCCACATCTGTATGAAACCTTTGGCAAGCCTAAGTACAGTGCAGAAGAGGATGACGAGGTGTTCACGGCTGACAAAATAGAAGATATCTGTGGAGCTATGAGGCAAATGCTTTATGAAACCAACATGGTCCAGCCAGGGGAAGGGACTAGCACCTCTGAGGTGCTCTACATGGGACCAGACGCCAAACTCCAAAATTGGAAGGCTACGCCTTTCCCTATCAGGCGGGAGTCCCGGTAGACTAGCCTTGTCACCTTTGCTGCATTTCGGGTTATTTCAGGGTGTAACTCGGATGTTTCTTTTAGTTTATGGTCTTTTAAATTCATGAATGTAAACCCTGTTATCTTTCAAAAATTCCAATAAATGAAATCAATATTTCATCGTCCATTTTCTCTTTAGTCTTTCTGATTTTTGTTATTTTTCCCTTTTATCTTTTCTTTTCAGTTATAATAATGCGGCTTTAAATAACATGACATGCTTGCGGACTTCATGCCCCGACTCAAACATGCTGTCTAACTGTGAAATAATGAATCAAGAACCGGAATATGATGAAGAGGAGGCTTTTAGGGAAATAAACTGGGAATTGGAACAATTTGAGAACAAACCTAAGCCAAATCTGAATCACACTGAACCGGTTAATTTGGGAACTGCCGAAGAAATAAGGGAAACCAAAATAAGCATTCACATAGATGAGAAAAGTCGAGATGCAATAATCCAACTCTTGTTTGAGTTTAAAGATGTGTTTGCTTGGTCGTATGATGATATGCCAGGGCTGAGTGTGGATTTAGTGGTGCACAAACTGCCAATTTACCCCGATTGTCCTCTAGTGCAACAAAAGAAAAGAAAGTTTAAAACCGATATCAGTGATAAGATCAAAGAAGAAATCACAAAACAGCTAAAAGCAGGGGTAATCCGGGTGGTCCGATATACTACATGGTTAGCCAATGTGGTTCCTGTGCCAAAGAAAGAAGGGAAGACCCGGGTGTGTGTGGACTACATAGATTTGAATAGGGCGAGTCCCAAAGATAATTTTCCGCTGCCCAACATCCACATCCTTGTTGATAACTACGCCAAACATGAAATACAGTCCTTCATGGATTGTTACACAGGATATCACCAGGTGTTGATGGATGAAGAAGATGCCGAGAAGACAACTTTTACTACACCTTGGGGTACCTACTGCTATCGGGTCATGCCATTTGGGCTGAAGAATGCCGGGGCAACCTATATAAGAGCCATGACTGCTATTTTCCATGACATGATGCACCAAGAGATAGAGGTGTATGTGGATGATGTAATCAGCAAGTCCCGAACTTAGAGTGACCATGTTTGAGATTTGAGAAAGTTCTTTGAACGGCTGCGCAAGTATGATTTGAAGCTGAATCCAGCCAAATGTGCCTTCGGAGTTCTATCAGGCAAGCTCCTGGGTTTCATAGTCAGTAGAAGAGGGATCGAGTTAGATCCAACAAAGATAAAAGCTATTCAAGATCCACCCCCTCCGAAACTAAGAAAGACGTGATAATTTTACTGGGCAGGTTAAACTATATTAGTCGGTTCATTGCTCAACTGACTACCACGTGTGAACCCATATTCAAACTTTTGAAGAAAGATGCGGCAATCAACAAGATCAAGGAATATCTGTCAAATCCTCCGGTGTTTGTCCCACCCGAGCCAGGGCGACCTCTCTTGTGTTGGAAATTTATTTTGGTTGTGTTCTGGGGCAACACGATATAACCGGCCAGAAAGAGTAGGCGATCTACTATCTGAGTAAGAAATTCACCAGCTACGAGTCCAAGTATACTTTGTTGGAGAAAACATGATGTGCTCTGACGTGGGTGGCTCAGAAGTTGAGACACTATCTTCAAGCCCACACTACCTACCTCATAACCAGGTTGAATCCGTTGAAGTACATATTCCATAAACAGATGCCCACTGGGAGGCTGGCAAAATGGCAAATCCTGCTCACTGAATTTGACATAGTATATGTCACTCGTACAGCAATGAAAGCCCAGGCGTTGGCAGATCATTTAGCAGAAAACCCGGTTGACGAGGAATATCAACCATCAAGCACATACTTCCCAGATGAAGAAGTTAGTACAGTAGAAGCTATCTCTAAAGACACTCGTGCTTGGAAAATGTTCTTTGATGGAGCGGTAAACGCAAGAGGTGTAGGCATCGGGGCAATCTTGATATCACCCAATGGTCAGCACTATCCAGCTACAGCTAGGCTCCGATTCTTCTGCACAAACAACACAGCTAAATATGAAGCCTGCATCATGGGCATGAATATGGCAATTGGCCAGGGAGTTGAAGACTTATTGATCATGGGGTACTCCGATTTGATTATCCGGCAAGCACAAGGGGAGTGGGGGACTCGAGACGTTAAGGTCATTCCATATCGGCAACACGTGGAAGATCTCACTAAATGCTTCAAGTCAATAGAGTTCAGGTATATCCCTTGATGTCATAATGAACTAGCTGATGCACTCGCCACTTTAGCCTCAATGCTGCCTTACCCAGGCAATGCCCATATTGATCCCCTGGAAATTCAAATTAAAGAAAGGCACGTTTATTGTAATGCGGTCGAGGTGGAACCCATCATTAAGCCCTGGTATCATGATATCAAAAGATTTCTAAAAACACAAGAGTACCCCGAGCAACCTACTGGAGACCAGAAGAGAACGATTAGACAACATGCAAGTGGTTTTTTCTTAAGCTACGTTGTTTTGTATAAAAGTACCCCGGATCTTAACTTGCTAAGATGCATTGATGCCGAAGAAGCCGGAAGAATTATGCATGAGGTGCACACAGGGGTGTGCGGACCTCATATGAACGGATATGTTTTGGCAAAGAAAATCCTACGAGCGGGATATTATTGGACAACCATGGAGAAGGATTGCTTCAGCTTTGTTCGAAAATGCCATCAATGCCAGGTGCACGGCGACTCGATTCATGCACCTCCAATAGAGCTTCATCCGATGTTAGCACCTTGGCCGTTTGTTGCCTGGGGTATGGACGTCATTGGGCCAATCGAGCCGAAAGCTTCAAACGGGCATATATTCATATTAGGTGCAATCGATTACTTCACAAAATGGGTTGAGGACATCACTCTCAAGTCGGTCACCAAGAAAGTTGTGGTAGATTTTGTGCATTCCAATCTCATTTGTCACTTTGGTATCCCTATAACTATTATTACCGACAATGCTGCAAACTTGAATAGTCGTCTGATGGGAGAGGTATGTGAACAATTCAAGATAACGCATAGAAACTCTACCCCTTATCGGCTAAAAGCCAATGGTGCCGTTGAAGCAGTGAATAAGAACATCAAGAAGATTTTGAGAAAAATGATTCAAATCTCCAGGCAATGGCATGAAAAGCTGCCTTTTGCATTACTCGGGTACCACACCACAATACGTACATCAATCGGAGCCACCCCATACTTATTGGTTTACGGAACTGAAGCAGTCATACCTGTAGAAGTAGAAATCCCTTCGCTTCGTATAATCGTTGAAGCAGAAATCGAGGACAGTGAGTGGGTTAAAACCCGGCTAGAGCAGTTATCACTAATTGATGAAAAACGGATGGCCACAGTGTGCCACGGGCAGTTGTACCAACAAAGAATGGCCCATGCCTATAACAAGAAAGTACGTCCCAGGAACTTCAAAGTGGGACAGCTCGTGCTCAGACGCATTTCCCCTTACCACCAGGAAGCAAAAGGAAAATTCGCTCCTAATTGGAAGGGTCCATATATTATCTGGAAAATATTGCTGAGAGGAGCACTGTATCTGAGAAACATTGAAGGAAATGATCCTGAAACAATAGTCAATGCAGATGCAGTAAAAAGGTTTTATGTCTAGACCTCCTGCAGCGATGGCTTTTGTGTAATTGAGATGATGAAGGCTTTCCTTCCCGCTACCCCAAACACTATCAATCCTTTGTAAAACCTTTGAGCCGGTTATGCTTTTTTGTTCACCCTCTTTGGAACCCGAAAGTACTATCGAAAAAAAAAGAGAAGCATGTCATGTTCATTTGAAGCCAGCATACACCCCAGATAAGTCTTTCTTGTTCCCCGAAAATGACACTTCTCTTTAAACTCATATGCTTGCCTTTTGCATACTTTTCTTTGAATCCCTTCCGGCTTAACTCTGATTCCGTAACTATTACAAAGAAAAGGTGGCAGGACTGGTTCTATAGGGCTCCGCTGGAAAAAGCCAAAGAAAATACCCAGCCTCAGCGGGTGCGTCAGTCCAATCCCGATTGACCATGGTGATTGATGCTTTCAAAGTGAAGACATTTGAAAAGAAAGAAAGTCAAAGGCAAAGGTCCTAAGGGCAGAATAAAGTGAAAAGGCTAGAGCCCACTCGGGCAAGTCATAATGAAATCCTGAGAGTTGAACCCGGTCGGTTTGAAAAGAGATTCACTCTCAAAGCCAACAAGCAGTAAAGTTCTCAACGAAAAGGGGCCGGGATCAAGCAATTAGGATGATCAAGGCCATTAAACCAACCACCGTTTCAAACTAACAAATTGTTCTTTATTGAAAACAGGTCTTATTCAGAGCAACCGTGCAAGAAGCAGGTGCAATCCAAAAAGAAATAAATTGTGCAAGCACTGAAACTACTTTGCAGCATGAAAGCAACAAAAAAAAGAAAGTTTTCCCGAAATTCTTTCATGTGTTTGCTAAATAAAAAGAAGAAGAAAATAAATAAAAATGAAAACCCCAAAAGAAAAGCAAATCATAGTAGCAGAGGAGCTTTTTTTTTCAAAATCCCGGCCAAAAAACCGAGGATCTCCCGGCCAAAAAACCGTGGAGATTTTCCTTTCCAAATCCCGACCAAAAAACCGAGGATCTCCCAGCCAAAAAACCGTGGAGCTTTTTATTTCCAAATCCCGGCCAAAAAACCGAGTATCTCCCGGCCAAAAAACTGTGCAGCTTTTTTTTCTTTCCAAATCCCGGCCAAAAAATCGAGGATCTCCCGGCCAAAAAATCGTGGAGCTTTTTCTTTCCAAATCCCGGCCAAAAAATCGAGGATCTCCCGGCCAAAAAATCGTGGAGCTTTTTCTTTCCAAATCCCGGCCAAAAAACTGAGAATCTCCCGGCTAAAAAATCGTGGAGCTTTTTCTTTCCAAATTCCGACCAACAAACCAAGGATCTCCCGGCCAAAAAACCGCGGAGCTTTTTCTTTTCAAATCCCGGCCAAAAAACCATGGAGCTTTTTTCTTTCCAAATCCCGGCCAAAAAACCGAGGATCTCCCGGCCAAAAAACTGTGGAGCTTTTCTTTCTTTCCAAATCCTGGCCAAAAAATCGAGGATCTCCCGGCCGAAAAACTGTGGAGCTTTTTCTTTCCAAATCCCGGCCAAAAAAACCGAGGATCTCCCGGCCAAACAACCGTGGGGCTTTTTTTTCTTTGCAAATCTCGGCCAAAAAATCGAGGATCTCCCGGCCAAAAAACTGTACAGCTTTTTCTTTCCAAATCCCGGCCAAAAAACTGAGGATCTCCCGGCCAAAAAACTGCGGAGTTTTTTCTTTCCATATCCCGGCCAAAAAACCGAGGATCTCCCGACCAAAAAACCGAGGAGCTTTTTCTAAATCCCGACCAAAAAACCGAGGATCTCCCGGCCAAAAAACTGCGGAGCTTTTTCTTTCCAAATCCCGGCCAAAAAATCGAGGATCTCCCGGCCAAAAAACCATGGAGCTTTTTTCTTTCCAAATTCCGGCCAAAAAACCGAGGATCTCCCAGCCAAAAAACCGTGGAGCTTTTTCTTTCCAAATCCCGGCCAAAAAATCGAGGATCTCCCGGCCAAAAAATGAGGATCTCCTAGCCAAAAAATCGTGGAGCTTTTTCTTTCCAAATCCTGGCCAAAAAACTGAGGATCTCCCGGCCAACAAAACCATGGAGCCTTTTCTACCAAAAAAAAACACTGAGGATCTCCCTCCACAATCCTGATTTGATCGCTTAAATATGTGTCACAACTAACTCACGAAATTTTCCTAGTGAAAACCGGGACAGAAAATTTCGTTCGTTTGTTTGTTTTGGTATCTTAAGCAGGTCGACCTCAAGACACAAGGTGTGAGATGACCAATGGACTAAATCTCAGTCCAGGATTAAGAAAAGTAGAAAAGAACAAAAAGAAATGAACTCAAATGTGAAGCAAACAAGGGTGCGGATTGCTCAAAATCTGATTGAAGCCACAAGCTCCGCTGCTCCTATTTTGACCCAATGCTGCAGAAAGAGACAAGTACCTACAACTTACGGGCATCAAGATTCAGATCAGAGTTCACAGCAAAATCAGCTAAGACTTAAGATCAAGTTTTAAGAGAATTATAGGTAGGAATCTTGTAACTCATAGTGGATAGGCATAGCTAGTTTAGCTTTGATTTTCCTTTTGGTGTAATAAGGAGGTCAGCAAGCAGTAGCAGCAGCAACATCAGTGAAATTCACAGCTCCTGGTAGTCCCAGCTACCAAACCTTCCAGAACCACACTGACCTGATTCCTGTTTAGCCCAGGATATGTAGGCAACCTCTAAAGCAGGGTGCGGTCAAACTTTTCAAAAATGCTTCACACGGAATATGCGAACGGGCAAAAATCGCTCGTTTCCGCTCACTTATCTTTGCACGAAAATTCTTCGTGTTTCCGGGCAAAGAGGGGCAGCTGTGAGCACGTGATTTTTTTCCTAAGCTAATTATTCCCAAAAATTCAAACAAAATAATTTTTTTACAATTTTTATGAATTTTTGTGTTATTTTCTGGTAATTGTTGCATTTTATCTGTGCATTTTAGTTCATATGAAAAATACAAAAATACATTTGCCATTTGTTTGAGATTTAATTTCACATTTTAAGATTAAGTAGTAGTTTAAATTGCTTGAAAATAAAGAAAATAACAAAAATAGCCCATTTTTTTATTTTTAGTTGTTAATTGTTAAATAGGTTTTAAACAATTTTAGAAAATTAACTAGCTTAGTTTGGCAAATAAATTAGGTTTCATTTCTAATTTTTGCATTTTTATAAAATACATAAAAAATACAAAAGTAATTAAAAAAAGAGATAAATAATTAAAAGAAATAAAAGAAGAAAACAATTAAAAGAGTGGCCTTCATTAGAAGACCAAATTTGGGCCATTTTTAATAAATTCTAGCCCAAACAAACCAAAATCGGACCAAAATTACCCCATGTCTAGGCCCAATCTAATCCCCAATCCGGCCTGCCCTTCTATTAACTAAAACGACGCCGTTTTGGCGTCACCTAATCCTAGCCCTCCATTTTCCCTCATCCAACGGTCCAAAGTGATCCTTAAATTTAGATAAAAGTGTCCAAAAATATCCCATACCCTAAACATTTCTCATCATCCTCGTACATCCCTGTAACCCCACCCCCGTCTCCGTCGGCCACCGTATCCCCACCGTGCTTCTGCCCTCCTCCGCCGTCCGCCGCCAGCCGAAAATCGCCTCCGCCGGCGGCGATGCTTAAAATAACCTCAAAATTACAACCCTTACTCCTCTTTTCCTTCTCTTTCCAATCCTCAAATCCATTTCCCTCAAATCCCCACCAATTTTCTCGAAGTTTAGATCGAAAATTCGGCCAAAATGCAAAATCATCCAAATTACCCCAAATTTATACTCTAGGTTCCTCGTTTCCTTATTTTTCTATATCTAGCATTAGTTCCCTTCAAACATTATCGGAACGGCTCGAATTTCGAATCTCGAAAAAGGCAGAACCCTAGGTATTCATTTTTGCTCGATTTGGCCTGGTTTTTCGAGTCTGGTATTGGATTTAAGCCACAACATAATGTTTTTGTTTGTTCTTTGAGAGGAACAAACGATTAACATTATTTCGTGGCTCGAATCGATTTTTTTTTAATCTCCACTCCGGCCTTGCATAGGTGAGTTCTATTTTCGATTCTTTGTTTAACCTTTTTCTTCTGTTTTAAGATCTCATAATTGCTAATTTCTATTTTTATTTTTCGTTTTAGTATTGGTCAGTACATTCTGACTTCGTGTTCTAATTTTGTGGTTGATTTTCCTTTTTGATTGTTTGTTTGACTTTAGTTCATTTTGATGATAGTCTGATTAGTAGTATGTTTTTTAGGATTGGCTAGGTCTTGATCTTTGTTATGAATCCTAATTGTAAGATATTAGTTTAATCTTTTGCTTTAATAGCTTTTAATTCACTTTGTTTGGACTTGACTGATCTTAATTCATTGTTCACTATTTCTTTATAGTTGTTTCTAGATTTTTTAATTAGTTTAGTTTAGTTTTCATTAATTCAGTAGTTAGTCTTAATCAGTTATTAGGTTTAGCTTAGGCTAATGTGTCATGGATGTAGCTGATTTAGACTCATTATGATTAACTATAGTTAAAATTTTAATTAAGGTAAAAGGGGGTTGGGGGTTATAGTTCATATTAGGGTTAGTAATTCTAAGGGCAAGCAAGGGTAGTTTAGGCATCTAAAAGGGCTGGTTTGTTAAGATTTGGTTATTCTAGAACCAAAACAAGGGTAATATAGGTTTTTCATAACTAAAAGAACACCCTAGGGCCTTCTAGAAGGGGGCCTTAGTGTAAGTTTCTGCATTTTTAATGCAGTAACTTGGGTAACAAGTCACAAAATTAGGGTCTAATAGTCAATTTCTAAAAATAAAAAGGGGAAAAAATAGGAAAACCCTTCCAGAACATTCTGCCCCATTTCTTGCCTATAAAAGGAATCCCTAATGCCTTCTTTAACAAGTTTTTACCCTCTGAAAATTTCCAAAGTTTAGAAGTCTGAAAATTCCCAAAAATTCCTTCCAGCCTCAAATTCCCACTAAAAAATCTCCTTCTTCAAGTTTAAACTTCAAATTTGAATCTCAAACTAAAGAGGTTCAGATCTGAAATGATATAGCAGTAGAAGCCTTCTCGTAGGTCTGAATTCCTGCCCAAAAATCCAAAAACAGTACAAATTTTCAAAAAAAAAAAAATCAAAAAAAAAAAAAAAACCGGTTACATTGCATTTCTTCTAATTGCTGAAGTTTTTCTAAGGGTTCATTAGGTTGATTAAGCTGGTTTTTGGTTGAGGTGTGGTCTGCTGAAATTTTCAGAAGCATTCTGGTGCATTTTCGAGTCAATTTAGTGTTAATCAAGCTGTTTTGGGTTGGTTTTTGTATCTTATTTGGTGTGAAACATGTACTGAACCATTTGAGACCATTTCCTGGGTTAAAATTGTTGCTGTGCCTTGCTACTTGCTCTGCTAACTGCTCAACTTGCTGCTGACCCTCCTATTCTCCTTTATTTCATTGCAATACAAGTATTTTCTCATGCATAAGTGATGCTGGAGATTGCCTTCACCTGTAGACCACAAGTTTGAAGTATAAATGATTATGGAATACATGCTTGCACCTGAATGTTACTATTATTGCCTAGTTTTAGACTTTCGTGTGACTGATTCATTTAAACCATAATTTCAGTTGTATTGATGAGAACATGGACTGTTAATAGATTATTAATGGATTTTTAGTACTATTTCAACTATCTAGGGTTGTGCTGAACCTCATTGTGTGTCTAAGTATAGCAATTAAGCTGACAATGGATGTTTAAGTCCCTGTTGTCACATGTCCATAGTTAGATATTCATTGATATGCAATTGTATAATATAAATCAGCTTTGGTTTATAGGACTGTTAGAGAATGATCTCGAGTTCCTGTATTTCGGCCAACGATAATGTGAATTGCCTAAGCAGAATTGTTTTAGTTTAAAATTAGTTGTTTACTTAGTTTTAATTAATGACATGAATGCATCTTGTCAATCGAGTATGAGTTTCATGTTAACGAATGATTTAGGAAACGTTTCAATTGTTGCCTTATTTTCTAACCCTTCAAAAGTAGAATCACAAATGTTAATAACGAACTATATTTGGATACTTACTATTATCATTTAGTATTCTTTGTGTGAATCTGGTCATATGGTTGGCATCATGGTTGGGCTCATGATGAGCCCACTTCCGTCTCTCATCAGAAGGCCTGGTCCTAGGCGAATGTGAGTTTCTAAGCCCAAAAAATTATTACAAATCAAAAACCCTTCAAAAATTACATAGGAACACGAGGAATTAATTCTCAATATAAATTTAGGTTTTAGAGTTAGGTAGCGGATTCAAACTAAAAGGATCTCCCCTTTTATTTGAATTCGGAATTGAACTTGAGGTTCGAATTATAAATGCAAACTAATTGGGCCTGTTTAGAGACAAATAATAAATAGAAAATTATAGATTGATTTAGGATTGCCTTTTAATAATAAAACGAGATGAGCCTCACTAAACAAAATAAATAAATTGCGGTGCTCTCGGCAAATAGATATATAAAATAATTAAAATTCGGGATGGGCCGTTTAGCGAATTTTATGGCCTCCACAAAAATTAATAACGCGTTAGTCAGATTAGGCACGTTCTTTAATACTTCCACCTTCCTAAATTAGGGTGTGCATGTTATGCGACCCAAATCTAAATCCCAAAACGTTGAATAAGAATTTGTTAAGGATCCGGGTGCATTTCATGTGACGTGATCCGAAAACACGTTTTTTAAACGACGTTCACTTTCGTAAAAAATAATAAAAAGCGGTAAATAATTATAAAATTGCACTATAGGTTGGAGCATGAGTAAAAAATTAGATTTTTAACCATTTATAATAATTTAAGTGACCGTGCTGGAACCACGGGATCTGGTGGTGCCTAACACCTTCCCTCGGGTCAACAGAATTCCAGAGAATTTCTGGTTCACAGACTCCAATTGGGGAGTCGACAATTTCCCTCGAATTGGGATTTAAGTTAAATCGGTGACTTGGGACACCAAAAGCCAATCCTATCCCAAGTGGCGACTCTAAAAATAGTTAAATAATCCCATTTCGAATAATATCGCTTTAAATGGAAAAACTCCCTTATACATTTATCCTTCGGGGTAGGTGTATAAAAAAGGAGGTGTGACAGGAATCATCAAGATATTATATTATAAATCAGCTATTTTACAAGAAGGGAACAAGAGAAATTAGACTGCCAAAATGAAAAGAAAGACAATAAAGGGAAGCTAGTGAAAAACAAATTACAAAAAAAAAAACAGGTTGATTTCTTTTTCTTGCTAATGATGATGTTCTTGTCTAGTTGAGAGCCTATTTATAGGCACATGTTCACGGATCCATCAAGTTAAGGGGAAAGAATGTGCCAAATGCAATTGCCACTTTTCACAAGCATTTTGCTAGTTATCTTATAGTTTCTAGAAGGACTGCCACTTGTCTAAAAGGCTTTAAAATATTGGCACAGTCCCCCACTTTTTTAAAAACCTTCAAAAATAAATTTTCTCAATTTGTCTGGTCCAAATTTAGATCAATAAAACTTGACTTACAAAATTACTGGTGAAATATTATATTTCTATGAACCAAATTCTTAGTGTAAGATATAGATCTTATCAATTACATTTTGCCCCCTCCCCCTCCCCCTAATTTTGTGCGTGTCTGGTTATTCATGAGAGCTCTAAAGACTAGGCCAAAATATCATAGGAGCGGCCCCACTTCACTCTCACATAGGTGAATTCATCAAGTTTATACTGCTTTTAAATACACCATCCATAAGGAATATGAATTCTTTAAGAGTTATAACTCATCCTCTCAATTAGTAGCAGTCAATCACTATTTTATAGTGCTACAGTGTTAATATTGACTTGTTATTACCTATATGAACCTACTTCATGGGATCTCCAATCATATAGGCTGGGTTACCATATCTATTGACAACATGTCGGTCTTAATCCCATCTCTCTTGAGGTTTGAAGAATTAATTTTCTTCCCCTAGGTTTAGCCAGAGGATTAGCCAAATTTATCTCTGACTTCACATAGTCAATAGAAATTATTCCATCTCTTAACAACTGTTTAACGATATCATGTCTCAATTTCATGTGTCTACTCTTACAATTATAAGATTTAATTTTTGCAAATAGAAATAGCCGCTTGACAATCACAAGGCATCGACACGGGAGGAAATACGTCCTTTAATTAAAGGAATATTAGTTGAGAAGTTTCTTATCCATTCAACTTCAGAACTAGCTAACTCCAGAGCTACAAACTCTAGTTAATAGTCGATCTAGCAATGATCGTTTGTTTAGCTTATTTCCACGATATTGCACCACCACCAAGGGTGAATACATAACTACTAGTGGATCTTGTCTCAACTGAATCAGAGATCCAATTTGCATCACTGTACCCTTCTAAAGTAGACGGAAACCCGCTATATAGGATGCAATAATTTAATGTTCCTCTCAAATATTTTATTATTCTAACTAATGTAGACCAATGCTCTCTGTTGGGATTATGAGTATATTTACTCAGTCTACTCACAACATAGGCTATATCAGGCCTTGTAAAATTTATTAAATGAATCAAACTCCCAATAATATGAAGATATTTAGACTGAGGAACTGTGTCACCATTATTATTTTTCAACCGAGAGTTAGCATCAAAAGGAGTGCTCACATGTGTGACAGTAAAATATTCAAACTTCTTTAAAAGTCTCTCAACATAATGTTCTTGTGATAACATTATGCCATCTTCACTCCTTATAACTTTAACTCCCAATATTGTATTTACTTCACCCAGGTCTTTCATATAAAAAATAGCAGGCAAAAATAATTTAGTATTTTGCACAATATTTAAACTTGTACCAAATATAAGCATGTCATCAAAATATAGACATATTATCACATAATTATTATCTACCACTTTATAATAAAAAGCATTTATCCACCTCAACTGAAGAAAAATCGTCTCCCAGTAAGATTTGTTCAAATTTCTCATACTATTGCTGAGAAGCTTGTTTAAGGCCATAAAGAGATTTAATTAATTTACAGATTTATTTTCTTGTCCAGAGAAAACACAGCCTTCAGGTTGAACGATATAAATATTTTCTTCTTAATCACTATCTAAAACATTTGTTTTATCATCCATTTGATGGATAAAAAGCTTATGGATTGAAGCTAAGAAAATTAAAACTCCAATAGAAGAAATTCTAGTCACCGGTGCAAATGATCATATAACGATCCGACCGGTTGTTTTGAGCTCTACCATGTCGTTCGGAGGTTTGAGGACTCGGGTAGCTTTCACTTCATGTTTTATGACTCGTACATGTGGTCGAAATTAAATTTCAGGAAGTTCAGAGTTGATTCGGATCGAAAATTCTAAATTCAGAAGCTTTAAGTTGGAAGAGTTGACTAAGGTTTGACTTTTGAGTAAATGATCTCGAAATCGAGATTTGAAGATTCCAATGGATTCGTGTGATGATTTTAGACTTGTGCATATGTTCGGATTGAGTATCGAGTGGTTTGGGAGCATTTCAGCGCATAGAAAGTTGGCATTTTGAAGGTTTTAAAATTTTCTAAGTTTGGTTTGAAGTGGACTTTGGTATTATCAATATCCATTTGGGTTCTGAGCCTTGGAATAGGTTTGTATCGAGATTTGTGACTTGCACATAAAATTTGGTCCAGGATGTTTAAGCATAATTCGGACGCGTTCGGCGAAGTTTGAAAGTTTAAAGAATGTTTCGATTGTCGATTCGTAGTTTTGGTGTTGTTTGGTACGATTTGAGGCCTCTACTAGGTCCGTATTATATTATGGACTTGGTTGGTGTGATTGGACGGGGTTTCGGAGGCCTAGGGTTTGTTTCGGGATGGTTTTGGACAAGTTTGGATGATTTGGTGTTGCTGGTTGTTGGAGTCTAGTTTTGTTCTTTGTGAACGCAAAGGGATTCACATGTTCGAGAAGAAGGATTTTTGGGGCTGCTAGATTTATTCATCACGAATGCGACACAGGGGTAGCGAAAACGGAGGAGAAGCTACATCAACCTACGTGAATGCAACATGGAGATCGCGAACGTGTAGAAGGAAGGGGACCTGGAGCAGTTAAGCTTCATGAACGCAATGCTTACACTGCGAACGCGAGGTAGAGGGATCAGAATACTTCACGAATGTGGCCAGTTGGTCACGAACTCATAGAAGAATTCTGGGAGGAAGTGACTTTTAGCCTTCGCGATCACGAAGGTATCCCTGCAATCGCGAGAAGGACAGGCCTAGGCAGAATTGTTTTATATCGGGATTAGCTCATTTCACTCATTCCTCTCTTGAGTTATTTTTTGGGAGATTTGGAGGAGCCCTTTTAATCATCAATATTGAGGTAATAGATTCCAACATATTGTATGTTAAATACATGGCTTATATATGGATTTAAACATGGAAAATTGTAGAAATTGTGGGATTTTGCTAGAAAACCTAGAAATCATAATTTTTGGATTTTGACCACGAAGTTGAAAATGAAATTATATTAAATTATATATTTGAGTTATTAGTGTTATAGATAAAGTTTATCTTCAAGAATTTTCGGAATCCGGGCACGTGGGTCCGAGGGTTGACTTTGTTGACTTTTTGAGCGAAGGTGAGAATTATTATATATTGGAGTATATTTTGATCAATTTGCACCTTGTTTGACTAGTTTCAGATCGATGGGCATTGATTTGAGAGTTAGAGAGGTGTAATTAGGGGCATGTGAATTAGAAGCTGAGGATCAAAGATGCGGCTCAGCGTTGATAAGGATGTCACGAGCTCGAATGGGCAGAGAAGAATTTGGATGTTTAGAGTAAGCTGGAATTTTCTTAGTCTCCTGAGAATAGTGTTCTGTAGAAGAGGCATTGTGTATTGGTATGCGGATTCGTGATTTGCTTTACAGAAATTAGTACGATTGGTGGTATAGAGGTGCAGATTTTGCTACCTGAGGTGGAAGGTCGTGGGAGCGTATCCCATGGAAAAATTGTATAAGTGTGACATGTTAGTCACATGATTGTTAAGGATTGAAACCAAGTATAGAGATTCTGGTACTATCGCTAATGTGAGAGTTTATGCCTAAAAGGCGCTCGACTTTGGTTGTATACTGTGGGAGTTTGTTCCGAATTGGATGGCTGCTAGTGTGTGTCATGAAAAAGGGCCATTGGGAATCTTTAAAATGTTGTTTTCCAAATATGGTATGATCAGAATCGGCTTGAGATCTATTGGTGGGTCTAATGTCAATGTGTGCTCTACGTCAGGTCGGATGTGTTCATTCGGCATAGCATTGCTTACGAAGGAGTCTTCGGGCGTTGGATATTATTCTCATCGTCAGCTATTCCATGTAATACTCTATTGTGCTAGGTAGGTTGTGAGATGGCTTGAGTATTAGTCTATGTGTTATGATCTCATGTAGCTTGTGATGTTATATGAACAATATGGCTCTCGTGATGCAGGTCATTTATTGCACCATTGTCGTGCTTGGGTTTTTGTAGCGTAAAGCACTATCTGTCTCCCAAGGGTTGTATTATGCACTTGGCGTTCTTGTGGTCGATATTCAGGCATTTCATAAGTATAAACATTTCGGCTTGATAGGTGTTTCCTTATTGATTTTTGTGTAGATTGGGTGACACCCCGCCAAGGGTACATTATTTGGATCGGGTGGCACGCCGCCACGGGTATGTTGTGTGGATCGGGTTTGCACCGCAACGACATCATATTCAGATTGGGTTGTGTTTACCTTGAAAATGGTAACTACAATTATATTTGATTTTGTGGTTCTAGAAATATGTGATTTATCTTAATGCTAGTTGTTAGGCAATAGATGCTAAGTGTGAGTAAAGAAAATAAGAAATAAAAACCAATAGGGTTATAATGCTGGGCCTCGAGCTGGCTGGAGCGGGGCCTTGAGGTCTAGATGTGCTAATAGCGATGAACGATCGATGGAGGATCAATGATAATTAGGGCCTCAAAGATGACCTTTTGCGGTTAATAACGAGCAATAAATGAAGAAATAAATGAACGATGAAAAAATAAGCAATAAATATGAAGAACAATTGTTTGAGCAAAGAGTAGAGAATGTTGTATTATATTCAATATGTTGTGTAATAAATCTGATTCCCCTTACAAGATGACAAGGTTCCCTTTATATGTGAGGGGGAATCCCAACATAGTACATGTATAATAATGACGAGAAAATGCTACTGGTACAGCTGTATAATGACTTAGCACGGACTTGTACTATTCTTGCATACCTGGTCAGCTCTAACCATGTGTCTTTGGGTGCTTTCCTGCCGTTCCATGATGGTCATCGATTGGTTCTGCTCCAAAATTGACCTCCGATACACTCCCTCGAGGGAAGCACCTCGGGGGTATACTCCAAATTCTCCTTCGAGCTCATCGAGGATGGGCATGAAATGATATGATAACCCCAAAATCAAACTCTTCCGATTTTGGCCGTATACAGATAGTCCCCACGTTTCTTAGAATGAAATGATAAGGAATGATCTTGACCTTAACTTTCTCGAACATCACGTGATGAAGTCATGCTCGTGACATAAGCGTTCGAAGTGACTGGAACGTCCTATAGGTCCATTTCCTTAGAAGCATTGAATATACTGTCGGTTCACTTTCCTAAATATGGTGATCACGCCGTCGATCCGTTTCCCCAAAAAGCATTGATTGCACCGTTGATACATTTTCCAAAGGAATTGATTGATTCATTGGTTCCGCTACTGTCACTCTATAAATGGGGGATTTCTTGTGCCAAGACTTTACTCAGTCTTTCTTCAACAGCCTTTAGCCCTTTCCCTTCTTTGCATCCTCCTCCAAACTCATATTTTTATGGTTCAAACTCGTGGCCATAAGGTCATACGGCAGAAACTTTGTCAGTTATGACATGGCTCTTTTTCAAAGATTTTTCTCACTGAGTGGGGTTAGACTGATTTGTTGTTGGCTCCAAATAATGAGGGACGGGCCTCCATTCTTCCTATATCGGAAGATATATGGACCGTAAACCGTTGCTCATCTCTCTTAACTTCAACCTGGTGTGGCACCTCATTCATTTTGCTTTCCACGGAGTGAGGTGGCACCATCTACTAACTTTTGCATCCCATACCAGTGCAACGTCTCAATAAATGGCTTCACAATACTAGTGCTGACGAGACCCATACGTCGCTCTGAAGATTGAGATGGTTTCACTGAGGAAACGGTTCTCACAGATGTCGCCCTCGAGGATATACCTTCGAAAGTGGATTAGGCTTCTTAGCTGTTGTTTTTTTCTTTTTTGTTTTTGTGTAAGGACCCATCGTGGGAGTTTGTAACCATCTTTTATTAATATAAAAGTTTCTTAGATTTGCCTTTGACTTGTGCTAAACTTCCATTTTACCTTCGATCGGTCCGAATACTGGACCCGGACATCGTAATCCCTTTGGTTCTTGATTGGTTAATATGATATTCCTTGAAATTCGTTGTCATCCCTTGGACTGAGTCTGGATTGATCTTAAACAAACTTTGGTCGCTAGGACTTCTGAGTTCGAGTTGAGTGAGAGCAGGGTCTCGATTTCCTTTTAAATAAAGTGTAGCCTTTCTATACCTCATTGCTAGTTCTCGAGTGAGTTTGCTTGATCATTTGGAAATAAAGATAGCCCTTAGTCCTTTACAAATAGTCCTCAAGTGAGATTTTGCTTGAACTCGAGTTCCCTCCAACTGAACGAGGATACACTCGAACTCGGCTAGCTCTTGGGCTTAATTATCGAGCGGGAATTTGCTCAAACTCAAAGTAAAAATAGCCTTGAGGCTTTATGAATAGTCCCCGAGTGAGAACTGGCTCAAAATATGGTAGCCATTGGGCTTGGTATTCGAGTGAGCGTTTGCTCGAACTCGAAATAAAGATAGCTCTGAGGCTTTATGAAAATTCCCCAAATGAGAACTGGCTCTAAATCAACTGGCCCGGGGGCTAAATAATCGAGTGAGTGTTTGCTCGACCTCGAGAGAAAAAGGTAACCCTGAGGCTTTATACATAGTCCCCGAGCGAGAACTGGCTCGAACTCGGGTAGCCCTGGGGCTAGGTAATCGAGTGAATGTTCGCTCAAACTCGAGAGAAAAAGGAAACCCTAAGGCTTTATACATAGTACTCAAGCGAGAACTGTCTCGAACTCAGGTAGCCTGGAGGCTAAATAATTGTGTGAGTGTTCGCTCGAACTCGAGAGAAAAATGTAACCTGAGGCTTTTACATAGTCCTTGAGCTCGAACTAGCTCGAACTTGGGTAGCCCGGGGGATAGGTAATCGAGTGAGTGTTAATTTGAACTCGAGCAAAAAAGGTAACCTTAAGGCTTTATACATAGTCCCCGAGCGAGAACTGTCTCGAAATCGGGTAGCCTGGGGGCTAAATAATAAAGTCAGTGTTCGTTGGAACTCGAGAGGAAAAAGGTAACCTTGAGGCTTTATACATAGTCCCCGAGCGAGAAATGACTCGATTCAGGTAGCCCGGGGGCTAAATAATCGAGTGAATGAATGACTGCTTGAGCCAACTCGTAGATTATTCTCAATAGTTTTTGACAATCTGGTTCTCGATGCTTTAGTTCTGATGCCAACATTGTGACTTAAGTGGTTGAAGTGACTAAAGGGTTGCTTTGGCACGATTCTCAAAATCAATAATTGTAGGCGGCCAACGGTCGGTCTTCTGGCTTCTTGCGCACGTTCAAACGATTTTTATAAATAGACAAAACCTCATAGTTTGCCAATATTACTCCCTTAGTGCTTCCATGATTTCATTTAGCCCATTTCAATTTCCTTGAACTCTCTCTTTCCTTTTCTAACACCAATTTCCATTTTTTGGGATCCTTCACTTTAAAAATGGCAAAGACCTATAAAAATGTTCCTCAAAAGGAAAAATCTTCATCGTCTTCTCGAACGACTAAAGGTAAACCGATAGCTCCTCCTAGTATCGAGAAGTGTACTCGCGGGACTTGTGATACATCTTATGATTTCCAAGTTGAAAACCCCTCCTCTATGCTCGGGCAATGAGAGCCCATGTCTCGATATATCAGTTTAATAACTGAAATCGAGATGGTGAAGGCCGATTGCCGTTGGGGGAAGACTGTGTAGGTAGAGTTCCTTCACGACGGGAAGACATAACCAAGCACAAGGCCAGTTTCCTTAGTTTATACACATATGCTTTCACCTTAGTCCCGGTAGAAGCCTCGTACCGTCGATAGATTCAGTGATCCTTGACTTCTGCATCCAATATCTGGTGACACTTGGGCAAATCTATCCATCATTTTGGGGCATTATTTATATGATTAGGTATCTGTCAAACATGGTGAGGGGATGCTTTTTACCCTCAACCATCTAATTAGACTGTATAGCCTCCGGCTTTACCGAGGTGGCCCAATTAAGCTGAAACATCGATCCCCGAAAGCCTTTTTTACTAGGATCAATAAAGACAAGGACCGAGCGTGGATGAGCCGCTTTGTCCAAGTTAGGACCTCGGACCTGATCCCTGCTGAGAGAATGCCATTCCCCAAAAAATGAAATATAAATCGTAAGTAAACATGTTCCACTGATCGAATACCTTTTATTGACTTTGAACTAACTTTCTTCGATGATACAGCTGTCGAGTGGTACCCTGGTAATGTTGGGGATCTTCCGAGATACATCTGACGAATCGATTTGGTCTGCCCGTATGCTAAGCGAGTGTGATACGATTTGGCTAAGGCCCATTGGGGAGTCAAAAACCATGGTGATTTTTATCTCTATTCTTACTTGAGCTCTATAGAGATGGTGACTATCGCTAGTATTCTCATCCTTTGTGCTTATACAGGCCTTGGAGAGGCCATTTTGATAAGGGGACCCCCGCCTAGGAAAGCAGATATTTCAAAGCCTGCCAAGGAGAAAAAAGAAAGATGAAATCACTGGTTGGGTCCCCGAAGCCAAAAAAGGCTAAAGTTAAAAAACCCGAGGCCGATTCAGTGGTCGTAACTCGAGAGGTGACCTAAAGTCTTTATGTCTAGGGTAGAAAGAGGGATGATTTCCCCCTGGTACTTAGGAGGAGACTAAGTGATGCTGCCTTGAAATCTATTAAGCTGAAGGAGACTGAGCCAGAGGTTGCTGGAGCCGAGGCCACCGAGGTGGTCCCAACCCAAACTGAGGGAGTTGATAAAAAGGGATTAGACGAAGTCCCTGGGCCGTCCACTGACCAAAACACATCGGGTGCCGAAGGGCACCTGGTTGATGAACCCAAAGAAACCAGCGGTGAAGCACCTTGTAGGAGGGAGAGGGCCCCCATTGACCCAGTCGAGGTAATCAACATAGATGAGACTCTGTCGGGCCCATCATTCTCTCATGGACAAATACGGGATGCCCAAGATATGAAGACTCCTGTTGTGAGGGCATCTGATAACTAGGGATTATGATGCATTCTACACTCCTTCTTACTTGAGTTTTGATTAGAAATGTGTACAATATAGTCCCAAAGGCTTACACATTGTACTTGATTGCAGGGTTTGGTCAACAAGGTGTCAACTCGTCAAAAAGCTCGGTATAACACGACCAATGCAGCTGCACTCCATTCTGTGCGGTCCACAAAGAGGAGGTTCAGAGATTGCTCATTTCAGGTAGTGAAGCAATACGACCGCAAAACATTTCATGCGCACCGCATTGAACTCATTGCGGCCACACTCAATTTTATGTGGTCCGCAAAGCTCAAGTTTAGAAAGTTTCCATATTGAAGGAACATTGTCACTACGGTCTATGGTCCATTTTATGCGGACCGAAAAAAAAAGCCACAGCGATCGGGGTGCATTTTGTGCGGCCCGCGGTGGCCAAGTGCAGAGAGCAGATTGTTTCAGCCAAGAGCCATAGTACGGCCGCACTCAATTTTGTGCGGTCCGCACTAGCCCAGCAGAGGTATTTTTGTCCAGAATTTTCATCCTAGTATAAATAGTTTCTTTTCCCATTTTTAGGTCATCAGTTGTATTTTAGACAGCAGCTGCGCTCGTGAACAGTTCTCTTTTACTATTTTGAGTAATTTTACATTAGTTTCATCATTGAATCATCAAGTTTTAGTTAGTAATTAAATATTATGGGTTTATCTTAATCTATTTCTTTGTTTTCTTCTATATTCATGAGTAGCTAGATCCATTAGCTAGGGTTGTGACTCAACCCTAGTGTGGGTAATTGATGAGTCTTGTGTTTTAAGGCTTGAATGTCTATGGGTGTTTGATATTTGGACTAATTTATAGTTTAAATGTTGAATTAGTGGTTGCAAAACTAGTTTATGCCTAGTTGACTTTGGATCTTCTTGAGAAAGAGATCCTAAGTATATGAAATTGGTCCAACAAGGAATTGGGGCGTGTTCAAGAGATTGATAGCGTTCAATTAAAGGGTTAAACCTAGAGATAGTAATACCCGACTTGAACCTCTATTTCGTGCACAAATTATCACACCCAATTGTTCTTGAGAAATTCAATTAGGGCAAAATCACTCGAGCTACCAAGAGGTATAGAATTAGTAGAATCGTGCAATGGTTATATCGTAATCCCCAAATATGACAATCGAGCCTTAGACTCGAGAATCCGTCAATTTTCCACCTACGAGAAAGTCACTTCCCTAGTGCCTTTTAACTACTTAGACAACCTTCAATAGTTTACTCTTAGCCCAATTTAGCATTGTAGTAGTATAAAATTAGAAGTAAAATCAAAATCAACTATGTTTTGAAGTGAAATTAGGAACAAATACAAAACTCCAATTTAGATGGAAACTCAATACCAATAACTAGCTCCCTGTGGAAATTGATCCCGACCTTCTCAAGTAAAAGCTGCTTCGACCACTCTTGCTACTTTGTAGTAGTACAGGATTGACCTCGATCACTTTGTGGCGATGTTGCCTGGGAGCTAACGGTTTTCGCTATCTATCTAAATAGTTTTGTGTATTGTTATTCTTTCCTTCTGTGTTGCTAATTTGTGTATGTCACAACTTCAGGTACAAAATGGCAACAAACAACAATGACCCTCTTGGAAATGTGATTGCGGGGGAGTAGGTAGATAATGTCGGAGATGATGAGGTGCCTCTTGTACCTCAAGCACAACATAGAAGCCGCCAGGCCAATACCAATGAAAATATTCCAGACCCTCCTCTGCCACCTCCAAGAGTGGCTCCTCGAGTACTTACCAACCAAGGCTATGATGGTGCAATTGTCCCGCCCCGGATCTGGGCGGGATATTTTCAAATTACTAATGTGATGCTGACATTGTTGGAGCAGCGAGGGTATTTCACAGGTGCTCCCACTCAGAATGCTTACAAACAACTCAAGGGTTTCATGGATACCTATTGGTTGAGCAAGCAAACTAATGTGTCCGAGGATGCACTTCAGTTGAGACTCTTCCCATTTTCTCTTATAGGGAAGATATTGGTTTTGCTTGAGCGACTTCCCAACCATTCCATCACTACTTGGGATGAGTTGGAGGATAAGTTCATTGCAAAGTTCTTCTCACCTGGGCATATGGCAGCATGGAGGAATGTGATCATAGCTTTCAAGAAGGAGCCCACAGAACCATTGCATGATATTTGGGAGAGATATAGAACCACGGTGAAGGAATGCCCCAACAATGATATGACTGAGGCAATGATGCAACTGACTTTCTACCGGGGCATCAACACAAAAAATCAATGTATAGTGAACCAACTTTTTGGTGTAATTTCATGAAGCTGACTTATAATAAAACTTGTGCCCTTCTTGAAGAGATGGCTGACACGTCCTCCGCTTGGCAAAGTAGGGCCAATGTGCTATAGGGTGACCCCACGGTCACTCATTTGCATAAGGAGCTACATGACCATGGGCAGGCTATACCAGAACTGATAATAACAATGAACCAACTAGCAAAGGCATAGCTGCAATAAGTTCAAAATCCTCACCAAGTAAATGCCATAAAAGGTGTCAACATGATAGTGAACAAAAGAAGACAAAGAGGTCAACATAACCGAGGGAGTTCAGATCCATTTGACAATGATTGTGGTGGATTCCAAGATGATGGTTATGATGGGCAGAATGAAGAGGTACAATACTGAACAACTATCAAGGCCAAATGGAAAATTCTTCCAACCAACAATATTGGAGACCCCAAGGCAATTGGAGCAATCAACAACAACAAGGCAATGGTAATTGGGGGAACAACAACAAAAATTCCAATTGGGGAAATTAGAACAATTATAAAAACAATCAGGGTAATTGGAATGGAAACAACAACAACTGGGGTAGTAACAATAATCAAAGTGGTTGGAACAATGGCAATCAAGGAAATCGGGGGCAAGGCTTTCAAAAGCCCTCAATGTATCAACAGCCGAACAATCCACCCCCATTTCCATCCCAAGGTCCCAGTTCTTCCAACAATGACATTGGGAGAATTGAAATGATGTTTGAATAGATGATGAAAAAGAATGCCGATTCCGATGCTCAGTTGTCTTCCCATAATACTTTAATTAGAAATTTGGAGGTTCAATTAGGCCAAATTTCACAGTGCTTGAACACTAGCTCTAAGGGGGCTCTACCAAGTGATATGTAGTCAACCCGAAGGGTGGGAATAATCATGTTATGGCGGTAACTACAAGGAGTGGACGAGGTGATAATGTGAATGCCTCCAAACAGAAGAAAATTTTGAGTGATGAATTTGAGTTGCAATAAGATGAAGTTCCCTTGGTGGTTGAAAATATGATTGATGAGAATGTAAATGAAGAAGTGATGATTGATATTCAAGATTACGAGGTGGAAACTCGGAATGACAAGAACCCGTCTAGGGAACACGTAATAAAAATACCGGAGCCAGTTGTGCCTAAAGCCAAGGATCCTTTGCCAATGCCACCTCCACCTTATCCTCAAACACTCATGAAACAAAAAAATGAGAATCAGTTTAAAAAGTTTATTAACATGATGAAGATCTTATCCATTAATGTGCCTTTGGTGGAGGCTCTAGAAAAAATGCCGGGATATGCTAAATTCATGAAGGACTTGGTGACAAAGAAAAGATCCATAGATTGTGAAACTATCAAGACGACCCACCAAGTTAGTTCAATTGTGCACTCAATGGCCTCAAATCTAGAAGATCCCGGTGCTTTCACCATCCCTTGCACCATAGGGAGTGTAGACATTGCTAAGGCTCTATGTGATTTAGGGGCAAGTATCAACTTCATGCCCTACTCAATTTTCAAGACTTTGGGTATTGGGAAACTGAGGCCCACTTCCATAAGATTGCAAATGGCAGATAGAACTATGAAGAGACCAATTGGTATTATTGATGATGTGCTTGTCCAGGTGGACAAATTTATCTTACCAGCTGATTTTGTGATCTTGGAAAGTGAGGTAGATTTTGAAGTTCTGATCATATTGGGGATACCTTTCCTTGCTACGGGGAAGGCCTAAGTTGATGTGGAAGCAGGGGAACTCACCTTCCGGGTAGGTGATGAGAAAGTGGTCTTTTATGTATTCAACTCAATGAAGCAGCCCGACAGTTTTGAGGTCTTCTCTTTTGTGGATCTTGTCACAGCAGTGATAGTTGATGATACTAGTGCAATGATCAATGTGGAGGACCCTCTAGAGGCTGTATTATTGAATCTTGATGTCAATGATGATGAGGGCTGAGTGGAGTGCATGAATGCTTTACATGGGATGGGCTCTTACTCTTATGAGCCTAGGAAATTATCTTTAGACCTTGAGAATAGGAAGAGTCCACCAACAAAACCTTCAATTGAGGAACCTCTGGTGTTGGAGTTGAAGGCCTTGCCTCCACACCTCAGGTATGATTTCTTAGGCCCTAGTTCTACTTTGCCAGTTATTCTTTCCTCTTATCTTACTAACTTGCAGGTTGATGCCACATTGGTGGTGCTTCAAAAATGGAAAAAGGCAATTGGATGGACTTTAGATGGTATTCGGGGGATAAGCCCCACATTTTGTATGCACAAGATTATTCTGGAAGATGATGCAAAGCCCTCCTTGGAACATCAAAGGAGGTTGAATGAAGCAATGCAAGATGTTGTGAAAAAGGAGGTGATTAAGTGGTTGGATGTCGGGGTTATGTACCCCTTCTCTGATAGCTCTTGGACTTCGCCGGTGCAATGTGTACCGAAAAAGGGTGGCATGACCGTGGTTGCAAATTCGCAAAATGAGTTGATTCCTACCAGAACAGTCACCGGTTGGAGGGTATGCATGGACTACCGGAAGTTGAATAAAGTGACCTGCAAGGATCACTTTCCATTGACTTTTCTTGATAAGCTGTTAGACCGACTTGCTGGGCGTGACTTCTACTGTTTCTTGGATGAGTATTCTGGATACAACCAAATCTTGATTGCTCCAGAAGATCAGGAGAAGACCACTTTCACTTGTCCATATGGCACCTTTGCCTTTTCTAGGATGCCTTTTGGGTTGTGTAATTCACCAGCTACATTTCAGGAGTGTATGATGGCCATTTTCACCGATATGGTGGAAGATATTTTGGAGGTGTTCATCAATGACTTTAGTGTTGTGGGTGATTCATTTGATGAATGTTTGAAAAATCTGGATAGAGTGTTGGCCCGTTGTGAAGAAACCAATCTTGTTCTTAATTGGGAGAAAATGCTACTTCATGGTGGAAGAGGGCATAGTTCTTGGGCACAAAATTTCAAAACATGGTATAGAGGTAGACAAAGTAAAAATTGATGTGATTTCATGGCTCCCTCCCCTTACCTCTGTCAAAGGAGTTAGAAGTTTTCTTTGACATGCGGGGTTCCACCGGCGATTTATCAAAGACTTTTCGAAGGTAGTGAATCCCCTATGCAAGCTATTGGAAAAAGATACTAAGTTCGTATTTGATGAGAGATGTATGCAAACCTTTGAACTTCTCAAGCACAAGTTGACCACCACTCTAATTATAACTCCGCACCCAATTGGATCTGGCCTTTTGAGCTCATGTGTGATGCGAGCGATGTTACGGTTGGGGCGGTTTTGGGTCAATGAGTGAACAAAATGTTTCATCCGGTGTACTATGTGAGCAAGACAATGAATGATGGTCAAGCGATCTACACGGTGACTGAGAAAGAGGTTTTGGCTATTGTGTTCTCAATGGAGAAATTTTGGCCGTATCTTATCGGTGCCAAGGTCATAGTCCTTACCGATCATGCCGCACTCCGGTACTTGATGACAAAGAAGAATTCCAAAGCTAGACTGATGCGATGGGTCTTGTTACTTCAAGAGTTTGATTTGGATATTGTGGACCGGAAGGGTAGTGAAAATCAAGGAGCAGACCACTTATCCCGATTGGAGGAGGAGGGGAGGCCTCGTGATGACCTAGAGATCAATGGTTCATTTCCCGACAAAAAACTCCTTTCGGTGTCGATGAATGGTATGCCATGGTTTGTGGACATTGCTAATTTCATTGTGAGTGGTATAATCCCGTGTGAGCTCTCTTCTAACCAAAGGAAGAAGATCAAATGGGATAGTTTGGATTTCTATTTGGATGAGTCGTACTTGTTCAAGATTTGAACGGATGGTGTGATCCAAAGGTGTGTCCCAGAGGAAGAGCAATTGAGTATCTTGGAGGCTTATCATTCCTCTCTCTATGGTGGCCATCATGGCAGGGCGAGGACGGTTTCCAAAGTTCTTAGTTGGTGTTTTATTGGCCAACTTTGTACAAAGA
>MU744731.1:0-67262 GCA_026770625.1 Nicotiana glauca | reverse complement strand
GGGGGTTCGAAGAAAGATGAGATGCCTCTCAATACCATTCTTCAAGTTAATATATTTGATGTATGGGGCATTGATTTTATGGGCCCGTTTGTTAGCTCGTGTGGGAACACATACATTCTTGTGGCGATTGCCTATGTTTCAAAGTGGGTTGAAGCCGTGGCTTTACCTAAAAATAAGGCCCGAAGTGTTGTTGCATTTCTAAAGAAGAGCATTTTTACAAGGTTTGGCACTCCTCGTGCAATCATAAGTGATAGGGGGTCTCATTTTTATAATAGAGCTTTTGACACTTTGCTTGCAAATTATGGTGTCAACCACAAAGTTTCTACTACTTATCATCCTTAAGCGAGTGGCCAAGTTGAAGTCTCAAATAGGGAAATCAAGAGTATATTGTCAAAGACGGTTAATGCAAATAGGACCGATTTGTCAAAGAAGTTGGATGATGCTCTATAGGCTTATAGGACTGCTTACAAGACTTCGATTGGTATGTATCCGTATCGGTTGGTATTTGGGACAGCTTGCCATTTACCTGTTGAGTTAGAGCACAAGGCTATGTGGGCTTTGAGGAAGCTGAATCTTGAACGGGTTGCGGCAGCAAATCTTCATGTGGAATAGCTTAATGAATTTGATGAATTCTGGTTCCATGCCTACTCCAGTTTGTCCTTGTACAAGGACAATATGAAGTAACTTTATGATAAATATGCTCGTGGCAAGGAGTTTAAAGTGGGTGATTTGGTTCTCTTGTTCAACTCTCGATTACGTCTGTTTCCAGGAAAGCTTAAGTCAAAATGGAGTGGACCTTTTGAAGTAGTGTTTGTGACTCTGTTTGGTGAACTTGACTTGAAGAATAAAAACGGTGAGATTTTCTGAGTTAATGGGAACAGGGTCAAGCACTACTTTGGAAAGATTGATGGCAGGCACGTGGTGGCACTTCTTCATGTAAAGTGATTTGATGGTTAGCTACGTCGTGCCACAACGTTAAACCAGGCGCTTCTTGGGAGGAAACCCATGGGTCTTTATTTTTGTTTTTCTTTGATTTTCTTTGTAGTATAGGATTTATTTTTGGACTGACTGGTTGTGAGATGTTGTAGGATTGTGTTGATGCAGTGCAGGAACAAGTTGAAAAATAATCACTCTCTCAAGTTTGCAATGCGGACTGCACTAATTTTGTGCAGCCGCAAAGGCCTTTGTACGGGGGCAAAAAATCAATGCGGATCGCAGAGTGATTGTCAGAATTGGAGAGTCTCTAAAGTTTTGCATTTTGTGCGGTCTGCGGTGGACCACTACGGCTGCACTGAATTTTGTTGATGTCCACAGTGGCCAATATCCATTTGCTTCGTATTTCTGAGCACCGTCGACCGTGGTGCCATTTTGTGTAGTCCGCGGTGGGTAGGTGAACTCAGGACCATGACCTTTTTTTATAAATAGGACCTGAGGCACTCCATTTGAACTTTTCAATATTTTTCATCTCTAAAGCATAAAAAATCACTCTTCACTCTCTAAATTATACGAATTCAACTGCTCATTTTTGATTAATCATCAGTGCATCTCATTTCTAGTAACTTTAATTCCTTTTTAGTTGTTTAATTTGTCTATTTTTTCTTGATTTTTCATTTTTTTTTTGCTTATTTTTCTTTTAATTTAGTAACATAGGTTAGTTAATCATGTTTTGATTAGGTATAATTAGTTACAACACTGGGGAAACACTTAGGGAATCATTAATAGGTGAAACATGGGACTAAGAATAAACAAAACATGAACCTTAGGTTGGTATTGCTGTTGGGCACTCAGTATGGACCACAGTGGATTTTGTGCGGTCTGCGATGCCCCTGTGCGGTCTGCAATGCTATTTTATGAGGACTGCAGTGGACCAAGTTCTGAATACAGACATTTGAGGACTGCGGCCGCAATGGATTTTGTGCGGTCCGCGGTGCATAGATTCAGACAGTGGGTAGTCTGAACCCCACCTCTTTATAGACCGCAATGAATTTTGTGTCGTCTGCGGTAGCCTCTTTACATCCGCACCTCATTTTGTGCAGTCCGCATTCTGTAATTTTTTAACTATCTGTAACAATTTTCCTTCAACTTTGAATTTCATTGATTCTATTGATACTAACAAAGCATAACTGAAAGTTACTTGCAGACAATGGTGAAATCACGAGGCAAAGGTGGTAAACAATCAGGAAGAGGAGAGTCCTCCCGAGGTAAGGGACAAGAAATGATAAGATTAACCCTGCAAGCCTGAAAAAACATCAAGAACACCAAAAGGCTCATAAAAGTTATAGACAGAGCTATTGACAACTCAAGGCATGAGTATGAGCCTTCTCGGTAAGCATCATCAGACTCTGTGCCACAATATGTTACTGACTGGCCGGAGAGGAACAATTTTGAGGGATACACCTCCAATATCTTCCACTGCCCAAGCATCAGTGCCTATATCTTCTGAGTTGTCCAATGGCTCAGCTGCAGGAAGTGGCAATGAATATTCCACCTCTCCTACAGCTTCACTATTCGGAGAGGGTCCCGTAGCAGAAGAAGGGGAAAAAATAAAAGGGGGTCAGCTCAAGTAGAAGGAGTAGAAAGAACAAGAGATTTAGAGGCATGGCAGGACATGTTTGTGAGTGAGGTTGCCTATTACAAGTTCAGAGAGTGGTGGCCCGAGATGAAGCTAATACCCGAGCATAAATACATTATACATGACTTTGAGCCTCACAACCTCAATGTGATGAGGCAATTTAGAGTGAGAGCTGGTTGGGAGTATTTCATAGGCCACGTAGAGGATGCCAATGATCACTTGGTGAAGGAGTTCTACACAAATGTGGCCCACATCAGAAAGGGCACCACTGTCACCAAAGTCCGGAACTTGAAAGTGATATTTGATGGGAGACCATAAATGATTACCCGGGCTTCCTGGAGGAGGATGAGTCATTGTATTTAGAGAAGATGACAATGGGGGAAGGAGCTCGTCCTTGGTTGGCAGAGTACTTGGCAATCCCAGGTACCAACCCCGATTGGTTGACTACGAGAGTGAAGATCTTGAGAAGAACTTTGAACTTTGAGGCTAAGGGGTGGGAGACATTTGTGTACAGTAGGCTAGACCCCACCACCCACAACAACTCACTCCCTATTCATCGAGCTATTTTGGTAGCATCTATCATGGTGGGGGTACCCGATTAACGTCGAGAACGTGATGTCTCTGGTTATTACATGGGTGGTGAATGAAGGTGATAGATCTTATCCCTTCCCCAACTTCCTGACCATGTACCTGGAGGACTTAGATGTGGAAAAATGGAAGTTTGATATGAAAGTGAAGGCGAAGGCACATTTCTCATGGTACAAACTACAAGTTAATGACAACCCTAATGGCAAGCACTTCAAGGGAAAAGCCACTACTTCAACTGGATAGTCTGAAAAGCCAGTAGTGGTAATGGCTCCTACTCATCATCCTTCCACCTTAGCAGACATGGCCCTAGGTCCATCCACTTCTACTGCTCCAGAGATGCCCTCCATCACCGCATACCCATTGACTTCCCACCGTCTGAGCCAAGCCCTCGCCAGCATCAATAACTGGATGCAGACAGCTGCTTTTAAGCTGTCTGTACTATCTACTACGGTGGCAGCCCAGTCAACACCTTCTCCTCCACATGCCCCACAATCTATCAAGGACACTCTCAATTAGCTTTTGGACAACCAGAAATTAATTATGGACACTGTTGATTCACATGGAAAGGCATTAAAGGAACTTGCTAAGGAGGTGAAGAGAATGAGAAAGACTCGGGCTTCAAAGGAGATGGTGAAGGAGTTAAGGGTAGAGGTAGATAGGTTAAAGGCGGATCACTTACCTTTGGACCTATTGTTGCATGACCCGGCGCCAGCAGTACATCCCTAGCCAGAGCAGGAGTCTGAGAGGCCTCCCAAAAGGAAGGGAGTGATTCCCCATTCTGATGATGCAATCATATAGTTGGCGGACCCGCAGGGACATTCCTCTAGCCAACCCCAGGACTCAGTCCAGGTCCAGGCCTGGTGCCAGCAGAGCCATAGATTACAAGGAGCCAGTCACAGGTTCCCGAGCAAATAGAGGACCCAGGGACCCAGACTCAGGATCCCATGTAGACGGAGGGCCCATAGGGAGTTTCTTTTTCCTCTCTTCTCTATTTTTGTGCTTATTTTGGTTAGTTGGCATTGAGGATAATGCCAGCTTTTGTTTGAGGGGGTAGCCTTATTTGGATATTTAGATAATTGTGTATATGACAATATTTTATGCTTTCTTTCCTTTTTATCTTTGGTATGTATATAATTTTAGTATTTCATTGCACTTTTCGTACTTTTTACTTTGGGTCTGTATATAAAAGTTACGATCTTGTGCATATATTCATTCTCCCTATTGTATATAAATTCCCTTTTGTACATATTCATTTACTTTCCCTATTTTTTAATCCTTAGGGTCTTATTTTATGTTCGTAGCTTGTTGTTTTGAGTTTTTGCAATAAGCCTTTGATTTTCTTAATGCCACGGTTCTTTCCAAAGGTGGAATTTGTGTAAACCGGGTGGCACTTCCCGATGATGGATGGCATGACAACCTCTTAAAGGTTTGAGTCTATTTTTCTTTTTGCTTTTTACTAGTTAGTTGGTAAGGGTTCCTCAAGCAAAGCTTCACTTGCGCCTAACACATTTTCCTTTGATCCTATGGTAAAAAACAAATCATTTTGTATAGGATGATGAAAGTTGTGACCTTGAGACTCTTGTGTTGGCTGATAATCATCAAGTGGTTTTTCGGTATCATTGTGTGCTCAAATATTATCTAAGGTTGTTGTGGGCCCCCGACTTTGTGTCTTTAGAAATCCCATAGCTTCTTTGGTGAGAATTTGAATTGTAAGTCCAAGTCCGAGCCATTGGTCTAGAACTTGCCCTGAATGTTTGTCTAGGCAAAATCCTAAGTGTAATTTGACTTGAAACATGATTATAGGCTCTCCTTGATCCGGATGATATCTTGAACACTTCCACTGCCTACCAATGATCAAATCCCTGGTCAGACCTTTTGAGCCTTAGACCTTTTTCCTTCAAGAACTACGAGACAAGCCTTTACCCGTTCTAAAGATACCCTCTCCTGGCACCCGATCTTTCCTTAGCACATGGAAAAAGTATAAGTTTGGGGGCCAAGACGAGGATTGCAACAAAGTGGTAAAAGGTACAAAATGAAGAAAAGGAAAGGCAATGAAAATGAAAGAAAATAAAAAAGACAAAAAGAATGTTCAGTGTAGAAAAAGAATGAAGGGATTCAATAAAAGCAAAGAATGAAAGGTGTGAAATATTGAGAAATGAGAAAAGTTTTGAAATGAACAAGAAAGAGTGACAGTGTGTCTCTCTAACCCCTTAGAAAGAAGTGAAATGATTTAAAAAGTCAAGGGAATGTGTGCCAAAATGAAGCAAAAGAAGTGCTAAAGGGAAGATGGAACCTACTTAGACCAAACATTTCCTACCCTGAACCAGAAGCCTTCACTACGTCTCCACAAAAGCCCTATATGATCTTAAGTTGAATGAAGCTTACATTAGTGGTGACTCACATAAGGGGTAAGCATATGGTACTTAGAGCCGGATTGTGACTTTTCCTTGAGAGAGATGAGTGTATTTCCATTAACCTCGTTCTGAGTGCTACTATCCTAAAGGCGAGGTTTTCTTAGGGAGAGTCGAAGATGTGAGAGTTTGGGTTCCACAACGACCAAAGTAATAGAGAGAGTTTCTTTGATGTGTTGAGTCAACTCTTGATGCTCTAGTGTCGCACTAAATCCATGTTGTTTAAAAGGGTGAATGTTGTTAATGATTTATTTGAATTGAGGGCAATTGTTAGTCCCAATGGATGCTAGATGTGGTCACTTTAGGTCAGCTGAATTTTCTCGGATTTACTCTTAAGGGGTGGGTATTATTTTGTTTGCTTGAGGACAAGCAAAAGCTTTAGTTTGAGGGAGTTGATAACTAGGGAATATAATGCATTCTACACTCCTTCTTACTTGAGTTTTGATTAGAAATGTATACAAAATAGTCCCAAAGGCTTACATATTGTACTTGATTGCAGGGTTTGGTCAACAAGGTGACGATTCATCAAAACAAGCTAAAAAAGGAGTGAAACATGCACAAGTACAAAGAACAACTCCAAGCTCAGTATAACAGGATCAATGCAGCCGCACTCCATTTTGTTCAGTCCACAAAGAGAAGGTTCAGAGAGTGCTCATTTTAGCCAGTCAAGCAATATGGCTGCAAAACATTTCATGCGGACCGTATTGAACTCAATGCTACCGAACTCAATTTTGTGCGGTCCACAAAGCTCAAGTTCAGAGAGTTGCCATGTTGGAGGAACGTTGCCAATACGATCTATGGTCCATTTAGTGCGGACCACAACAGAAGCCACCGCAGCCGTGGTGCATTTTGTGCGGCCCGCGGTGGCTATGTTTAGTGAGCAGATTGTTTCAGCCAAGAGCCTTAGTGCGGCCGCACACAGTTTAGTGCGGTTCGCACTAGCCCCGCAGGGGTATTTTTGTCCAAAATTTTCATCCTAGTATAAATAGTTTCTTTTCCCATTTTTAGGTCATCAATTGTATTTTAGACAGCAGCTGCGCGCGTGAACAGTCCCCTTTTATTATTTTGAGTAATTTTACATTAGTTTCATCATTGAATCATCAAGTTTTAGTTAGTAATTAAATATTATGGGTTTATCTTCATCGATTTCTTTGTTTTCTTCTATAATCATGAGTAGTTAGACCCGTTAGCTAGGGTTGTGGCTCAACCCTAGTGTGGGTAATTTGTGGGTCTTGTGTTTTAAGGCTTGAATATCTATGGATGTTTGATATTTGGACTAATTTATAGTTTAAATGTTGAATTAGTGTTGCAAACACTAGTTTATGCCTAGTTGACTTTGGCTCTTCTTGAGAAAGAGAGCCTAAGTCTATGAAATTGGTCGAACAAGGAATTGAGGCGTATTCAAGAGATTGATAGCCCCAATTAAAGGGTTAAACCAAGAGATAGTAATACCCGAGTTGAACCTCTATTGCTTGCACAAATTATCATACCCGATTGGTCTTGAGAAAGTAAATTAGGGCAAAATCACTCGAGTTACCGAGAGGTATAGAGTTAGTAGAATCGTGAAATGGTTATATCGTAATCCCCAAATATGACAATCTAGCCTTAGACTCAAAAATTCGTCAATTATACACCTAGGAGAAAGTCACTTCCCTAGTGCCTTTTAACTACTTAGACAACCTTCAATAGTTTACTCTTAGGTCAACTTAGCTCAATTTAGCATCATATTAGTATAAAATTTGATGTAAAATCAAAACCAACAATGTTTATAAGTGCAATTAGGAACAACTACGCAACTCCAATTTAGATAGAAACTCAATTCTAATCTCTAGCTCTGTTTATACCTAATTTTTTCCTATATAATTTTTATACACAAAATTCTTTCCAAGTAACATGTACATGCTATATAAGCATGTCCAAGTCTTTTGGTATTTTCCCCCTAATTTTTAAAAGATTTCAAAATCAATTTATTGTTCATTCTAGCAGTACAAAATCAATAATTATTTCCAAAATCATAAATTTTGGTAAATAATTTATTTTATTCCTATATTTATATCAAAATATAGTTAAGGTAATTTTTATATATTTTTATAAATTCATTTGGTATTTGTAAAGCTAAATTGCATATAATTGCAATTCTAGCCTATTTTGAGATTTAATAGTATTTTATAACTATAAAATTGGTTCCAATATTTTAAAATTAATATTTATGTATTATTAATTGACTCAGTACCTTTAATTTATTTTTAGAAATCCTTTACTATTTTTATAAAATAAAAAGGAAAAAACTGGCTATTTAAAAACTGGCCTCATTTCATTTCAATTACAGCCCATTTGGTATTACAATTATAGCCTAAATTAGCCCCCTAATTGACCCAATTTCAAATCCAGTTCCGGACCAGCCCAATACCAAATTACCCAACCCAATTTCGATTTAACCCGACCCCTGACCCACTTATCCAACCCGTCCGGTCCCCTATTCAATATAGGCCATTGATCTAAATGATTAACGACCACATTTCATTCTTACCTTTTTTAATTCCCCAACCCTAACCTAATCCCCTCATTTCAACCAGGCAGCCGCCTTTGAATACTCTCCCTCTCTCAAACTCTCTCCAAGGTTCCTGGAACCCTAGCCTTTCTCATCCTCTGCGACCACAACCTCACCAGAATCTATGGCTTCTCAGGCCATGGATGACATATACTCACCTCCTATTACCCCTATGTGCCTGATACTTGAAGATTTGAGGCCAGACCTCGAAGGTCTTCACTAAGACCTTCACCGACTCGAGGTTTCCATCCATCTCTGGCCTTGTTCCGGCATATCCTAGCCTCTTGAGTCTGATTCCGACCTTCTCCGACTCCGATCGGTGACTTTTACAAGCCTTTCTCATCCTAGGGTTCTTATGAAACCCTAACCTTTTGAGGTTTTCTCCGATTCTTTTTAGATCCGTTGTGTATCTATGCTATACTTGAGTTTTTAAAAGATTTCCCTAATTTTTCTTTTGAAAAATTACTTTCAAAACCCTTCTTTTCTGGTTTAGGGTTTTTTGGAAAGTGTTTAAGAGTTTTATGATTTTTCTTCTTTGTTATTCGTGTGTTTGCCTTTGCTGTGTTCTCGTATCATCTTTTGTATGCTTTTCTTACTGTGTTTTCTATACTATTGTCTTGTAGATTTTTATACTGTATTTTTACCATGTTCTTATATGTTTATCGTACCGTGTTTTCCTATATGCTTTTCTTCTATAATTTTTCGGCGATTCTTGTGTTCTTCTACTATAATTTGCCTTCTACTGAGCCTTGTTTAAAGTTCTTTTAAACATGCTTCTCCTATTGTTCTTATCAGTATTTGCCATTGTGTGCTTTGAATACTTCTACTGTGATCGCATGTTGCTTTGCTATTATGTCTCATGAGTTCTATTGCTAGAGAAAGCATGGTTGAAGTTTTATTTCTTTCTTTGAAACCTCTATACATGTTTTGATCCAATTGGTTGCTCTCTCTTTGTGATTTGCCTGAACTAGGGATCTTATTTCAAAACCCCCAACTCTTTTAGGATAATTTCGGAGTTTCATATGATTCAGACTTTTGATAAACTCTTCCAAACTCTATTACTAGATTTTTATGCTGATTTACACGACAGTCTTCTTTCATAATCACATGCTCCTTATATATGATGAATTTTCCTCTAATTGGTTTCCAAATTTGCAACTAGCGTAAACCTACTTCTGAATACAGCTTGATTGATTTTCCTTCCACCTTTTATTGATTCCCTAGGTGATTTGGCTTAGGTAAAACCCTTCTTTATTTTTTATGACTTGGTTCATTCATACCAAATTTCAGACCTTTGTGATTTACTGTCTATCAACTGATTCTCTTGCCTTATTTGCATAAACCGTGTACTGTCAAGACCCTGTCCTTAAATAACCTCCATGTACTTGCCTCTAATTTGCTACTTTGCACAAAAGGTTTGTTTAATTTATTTCCTTAATTGGTTTATACCGTTTGAATCTGAATCCCTTAATTAAAAGGAGTCTTATGTAATTGATTGACAATCAGGCTTCTATTATTTTCTTACCTTATTTTCTCATGGCTTTCACACTATAAATACATGACTCTTTAACAAAAAACACACGATTTAACAATCCTACATGATTGAACACACTTAAAAACTACACAATTCCACAATTCTCTTCTGAACTCTCACTTAAAAGTATTCTTGCTGCACTTTGGCTTTTTACAAGACTACTGCTTCTCTTTATTTGTCTCTTTGAAACTGGTATGTCCTAACTTAATTTTCAGCATCACCCCAACGTGTTTATTTACAGTCCTTGTATCCATGTATATTTTCTTTTCTCTGTAAAGTTTAGCATCTAACTTAATATGCCTACATGCTATTGCTTGCTTCTCTCTCTTGTGAACACTTGCTCCCTATCCCATTACCCCCTATGTGTTTGTGAGTAGGGTCTTAGGGCATGGCAACAAGAATAGTTGTCCATCAACTGAGTTTTGCCCCCCTAACCTCTATGTAAGTTGGAGGGTGTGCCAGTATATCTCATTGCTGGGTATGCCCTTTGCCTGCTCTTTCCTTGTATCCTACTTCTATTATAAATCCCCATATCCCATTCCCCTATGTATGCTGAGTTAAAGTTTATGACCTGGCAGCATCGAATTGCTCTCTAGGGCTGAACCTGACCTTCAATAGGTCCTAAGTCCCCAATTTTAAAGCTGACATGCCGGTCAGGGGTTTGCCAGCACCCCACCAGCCTGCCATGGCCTTCCCTAGTCCCTCCTCTATTTCACTTACACTTATTCCTAGACTCTAAGTTATTCCCCCTCCTTTGAGCCTTGCCTTGGGACCTTGAGTTCCCTCTGAACTTGGACATTTGAGGGCTGGCCCTTCCGCACTGCACTATAATTCTATAAATGATATTTGGGGTGTAAGCATTGCCTCAAGTGCATGAAACTCCTTGGAACTTTGACACATCCCAAATAAGAGAAAGGCTTTGGAAATCTGATCTTTGGAAGTTGGTTTATTTCATGTATCAGACTAGGAGTCTAAATTAGGCTCTCCTTGGTTGGAATTTAAATTTCTATTGTAATTTACTTTTTTCAGATTTATTCAAGATGTAATAATTTGTAATAACTATGGGGTGTATAGTAAAATGGGAAGGGTATCTCATTTTATGCATGTGGGGTAGATATTGTCGACGCCCCCTTTTCCCTCGCGGAATCGGGTTCACGACATTCGGTAGGACAACTCTTTTCTCGATTTGGGAATTGGGTTTTTGGAGTTTGGAGAGTCGCCACCTAATGATTATAGTGCATTAGGAAACTTCTAGAAAAAATTAAAGATGAACACCAGAGTTTTGGGTAAGGGCTTGAAATTATCTCGAGGGGAAGGTGTTAGGCACCCCTAAAGATCCACTAGTATGGTTCCCAGCCATGCTACAATTGTGACTTTAAATGCAAGTGCAAATAAACAAGTACAAGAAGCACAAAAGGCTAAAAGAAGTGCTGAATTTCAGAAAAAGAGCAGTTTGATAAAAAGTGTAAAGAGAGGGAAGAAGTCAAGTACTTAGTGCGAACCACCCAAAAATCATGTGAGAAACAGAAATTGAAAGTGCAACAGCTTTTAAGATTCAGAAAATTGTTAAATTAATAAAGAGGGAGAAGGGGGTCATAGGTTTATACATTACATGGATCATTAGCACAACACTGGTACCCAATTATACGCAAGGTGTTATCGTGTAATCATCATCTCCATGTCTACCCTTCCCACCCCGTTAAGGTATTAAAGCGCGGAACGGTATCGTTTACTTATCGCATGCTACTACCCGTCCCAATCATATCAGTCCCGGGGCATTAGGACTTCTAATACTAAAGGGAAAGAAAGGGATAGAGTCCTTTGTGGAGTTTAAAGGATAAAATTATAGCTCGACATTCAAAACAAGTAAAAGGGAAGAACAAACCAGCAAATAAAGCTTAAATTAACACCAGAAGCCAAATAATTATATAGTTTAGCATGCCTTGACAAATACTGATTTGGTCTCAGATTAAAATTAAGCAGTGAGCGGACTGGTTCATCACATATATTTAGACAGAAAGTCTGCAATAGGCAACCCGGATACAGTTGTTAGGGACTGACCCAATGATTAATTAGACAACCTTTTGTCAATGTGTTGAAATAAAAACTAGGCATAAGATCTATTGATTTCAGGAAAAGATGCAGAAGAGTTACTAGTAGTTTTAGAAAAGATGCTGAATGAGTAAAAGGTTTACGAGTTTCAGGAAAATGCAGATTGATTATAAGAAAAAGGTTTACCAATTTTAGCGGATTTCAGGAAAAGGGTAGAAAACTACCAGTTTTAGTAAAATAGATACGAGTTCCAGCAAATGATACTATTTTTATAAAACGAATGAGGCTGTTAACAAATTGAGATTTCCTATAGGCATGCTTTCTATACTATTACTGATTGTAATACTTTTTTAAGCATTAATATAAGTCTTATATCCATGATGTCTATATGGAATTTTATTATTAAACCTACAAACGGTTTACCTAATGATATTTCTATATGCAGAAATGCAAGAGCCTATAGACTTGATCTCTATATGTGTAATTACAGAACTTGAATGTTAAATCCTATAGACATGCTTTCTAGGTGATTTTGCGGTAAAATTAAGCGTTAAATCCTATAGGCATGGTCTCTATGTGATTGAATCAATATTAAGGACCCTATAGGCAGGATTTCTATTTTGATTAAAGAATAAAATCCTAAATCATGATTTCTACCTCTTGGATGCAAGAAAAGTAAAGACCCCTCCCACACCCTTTTACTATACTCTCCGAGTTTCATACAAGTTATTACAATCCAATAAATCAACTGGAAATTAAAAGTACATCAAGAACTAACAGCTAGATCCGAGCAGCCTAATTCAACCTTAATTTCTAATAATATGCGATTGAGCCACTTCCGGGATCCAGATTTCCAAAGCCTTCTCTTTGCCCAAGGTGTTTCAAAGTTCCAAGGAATCTCAGGGATTCCAGGCATTGTTTATACCCATGATACCATTAGAATTAGAATAGTGCAGTGTGGAAGAGCCAGCTCTCAGGCATCCAAGTTCAGAGAGAGCTCAGGGGTCCCAAAGCATGGCTTGCAAGAGAGGGGCAGAACTTATAGCTAAGAGTAAGTGCAAAGTGAAAGGGGAATTAGGGAGCCATGACAGGTGGTGGTCATACCTAGCCACAAAGTAGAATGGCACACCCATGACCACTTGTTTGGTTGAACAAGTTAGGAGCAGACCCTTGGAGGTCAGACCAAGGTCTGGATAGTGATTAGGACACTATCAGACCCAAGTCCAAGGCTCATACACATAAAAGGGGAAAGGGAGTGGGAATTGATTGAGTTAAGGATTCAAAGAACCCAGTTCAGAATCATAGACAACAATATTGGAGCGTTGTTATGCTCTAAACCATAACACACATATAAGGGGGTATGGGGGTTTGGGATTCATAAAGTAGCAAATTCACAACAAGCAACTGGTTGCATACATAATTTAAATACTGAACTATAAAGGAAAGGGGAAACACGTGACAATATGCTAGAAACAAATGTCAACTAAAAGAAGTAGGCAGAATTAAACATATTGTTGTTGAGGCATGTAAACTAATTGAGACATACCAGTAGAGAAGAAAAAGAGTGCAGAAGAAAGTAAACAAAGTCCACAGCAGCACAAGTATCAGAATGAGAGAGAGTTTTAAGTGAGCGTGAATTGTGAACTCTGATTTTGTTATGTGTTCAAAGATAAGGGAGGAGAGTATTTATAGTATAAAAGTCGTGAGAAATAAGGTAAGAAAATAATTAAATTCTGATTTTCAATCAATCATATAAGCTTCCCTTTAATTAAGGGATTCAAATTCAAATGGGTAAAACAATTAAGGGAAGGGATCTTGAAAGAATATTTTCCTAGCAGTATAATAAAGGGTAGGTACATAGAATCTATTTAAGGAAACAAACCAATAGTACACGATTTGTAAAAAAAAAGGAAAGGGAATCAATCAGTAAAACCAAAATTACATGCTTACTCGAATGAATCAGGTCGAGAAAATGGGTAAAGGAAGGTTCACTTTGGGAAAATCAAGAACAATCAAGTAAACACCATCAAAGGGACTCAGAATCAATTAGTAGTTGGCAAAACCTTTTGAAAGAAGAGTTCTCATATATAAAGCACACAAACATGTGAATCAAGAAGAGACAGTCGAGTTATGTAAAAGAGAGAGGAGTTCAAAATCATAAAAACTCATAATCATAAGCAAAGAGATACAAGTTCAATTTGCAGACTCATAGTGAGTCTAAGAGTCCAGGGTTCCAAAGCGGAGCCTTAACTCGAACACAAGGAATCAAAATCATCAAAAGAAACCACCAAATCCCAGAGTTTAAAAATTGAATCCGACATGGAAGTAGGAAAGCAAGCCATTTGCTTCAAAGTCTCAACAAGACAAATATGATATCATGTTGAATGACAACGGAAGAAGAATCATAAAGAACATATTTTGAGAAAACTCGGAACCTAAACAAGTTTAGAAGAAGGAGATAATACAAACGTGAACACAAGTAGATGAAACATGTAAGAACATGAACAGAGTCCAAAAATCGAATAACTTAATAGTAAACACACATAGTAAAAGAGTAGAGAAAACATAGCAAAGTTTAACAGGAGTAACATGTATAGTAGAAAAGAAAAGGTAGAAGACAGTACATGCATAATAAAGAAATCACAGGAGCAGGGTATAAACAAACACACATAAAGCAAAGAAGAAGAAATATCAAAAAGATTTTTCCTAAAATCCTTTCAGAAACCCTAAAATTGAAGAGAAACGATTTTGAAAAGAAGCTTTTGGGTAAAACACCTTAGATGGCAAGAAAAGCGTAGATATCGTATAGATCTAGACAAATAACGATGAAAGAACCTTGAATGGCTTAGGGTTTCGGAGAAACCCTAGAAATAAGAAAGGCTTGGAAACAAGTCCAATCTCGAGTCAGAGAGGTCAAGCATCAGGCTTCTGAGCCTTGGATATGCAGGAGTAAGGCCGGAGATGGCCGGAAACCTCGAATCGGTAAAGGTCTAATTGAAGACCTTCAAAGTCCGGCCTCGAACCTTCGAGCATCAGGCATGTAGGAACAGTAGGAGTTGAATGTAGGGTTTCCATGGCCTGAGAAGCCATGGATTCCGGTGAGTTTTGGGGTGAGGATGACGAGAAACTGCAAGGGTTAGTGGAAAGGTCGAGAGAGTCTGAGAGATGAGAGAATCCAAAGGCGGCTACTAGAAGGAAATGAGGGGATTAGGGCTGGGTTAGGTAAATTAAAAAGGAAAGATAAGATCATGACCGTTGATCAGATTGATCAACGATCTGGATTAAATGAGCCTTGGGTCGGGTAGGATAAAAGGGTTATTGGGTTGGGTTAGACAGGATTAGGCTGGTCCGATTTTAAGCTTGAAATTGGGTCCGTTTTAGGCTAAAAATTGAAATGTAAATGGGGATACAATTGAAACGAATTGGGGCTATATTTTAAATAGCCAGTTTTTCCTTTTTATTTAAAAAAAATAGTAAAAATTATTTTGAAATTAAATTAAAACTATGAGTCAGTAAATAACATATAAATATTAATTTAACAATATTGGAACCAATTTTACAATTATAAAATGCAATTAATCTTAAGATAGGCTAAACTTGAAATTACATGCAATTTAACTTTAAAACTACCAAATAAATTTATAAAAATATAAAACCATTACCTTAATTATATTTTAGTGTAAATATGGCAATAAAAATAAATTATTCACCCAGCATGATAGTCTGGGAATAATTATTGAATTTTTTGCTATTAAAATAGACAATAAATTGGTTTTAAAATCTTAAAATAAGGAAAAAATACCAAAACTTTTGGGCATGCTTATATATGCATGTATATGTTATTTTAAAAGTATTTTGGGTATATAAAATACTCAGGGAAAAATTGGGTATCAACAGCTGCCCCTCTTTACCCGAGAAGGATGAAAGAGTTATCGGGTAAAGATATGATGGCCAATTTTGACCGGAAGCGGCGGTTTGAAAAGAATTTGACGGAGCTCTGGTCTCTGAGCTGCCTACTTATCCCTAGTTTTTCAGGAATCAGGCCGTATATAGTTCAAGAACCATTGACGGAACATGCCGATGGAGATTTGAAAGGACGGACACGACGCTTGGGGGAAGCAAGAGGTATTTTGAAGTTGATCAGCTGTGAGAAACATAACGGGGTCACTCCTGCTGAGACGACCATTGCTAGCCGGTACACCTGCAAGTGAGCAATATAGGCGTATATCGTGCATAAACTTAAACATGATGCAAGTTCCCGTTGGACCATGAATGTTGTCCTTGGACGGTTGGGATGACGTCCTCGGACCATGGTGTCCTGGGCCATGAAGCGCAAAATTAAAGGATTCGCAGGCTATGAAATGACGTTCTCGGGCCATGATAATGGTGCCTCCGAACCATTATGCCTTTGAATAATGATGTGCAAGATATAAAGTGGTTTCCTCATGCCATGGCATGGTGTTCTCGGGCTATGAAGATGATGCCTCTCGAACTATGACGCCTTTGGATAGTATGGCGATATTTCAGCCCATGAAATGCAAGATCTGGCAGTATTTCAGTCGATGCAAAAGTGTAAATGGCGATATTTCAACCGATGGAAATTAAATAGAACAGGCGATATTTCGGCCGATGTAAAAGTAAAATAGCGATGTTTCAACCGATAAAGAATTTAAATGTAGTAGTTTGGCGATATTTCAGCCGATTGAAAGACTTAAATAAAAGTGACGATATTTTATTGAATGTAAAAGTAAAAGGGCGATGTTTCAGCTGATAGAGAATTTAAATAGTAGTTTGGCGATATTTCAGCCGATGTAAAAGTAAAATGGCGATGTTTTAGCCGATAAAGAATTTAATAGTAGTTTGGCTATATTTCAGCCGATTGCAAGACATAAATAAAAGTGGCGATATTTTAGCCATGCAAGATGTAGGTAAAGGTGGCGATATTTCAGCCATGTAAGAAAGCTACGGTGGCGATATTTCAACCATGAAAGTGGAGGTAGAGCTTAACCTCGGAAGGCAGAAAGGTAGCCTTATGCAAATAATGCTGGATGGAGACAACGCTTAGTCTCGAAAGGTAGAAAGGTAGCCTTATGCAATCCAGAAAATGCAGATGGAGACAACGCTTAGTCTCAGAAGGCAGAAAGGTAGTCTTATGCAAATAATGCAGGATGGAGACAACGCTTAGTCTCGGAAGGTAGAAAGGTAGCCTTATGCAATCTAGAAAATGCAGATGGAGACAACGCTTAGTCTCGGAAGGCAGAAAGGTAGCCTTATGCAATGTAGAAAATGCAGATGGAGACAACGCTTAGTCTCGGAAGGCAGAAAGGTAGCCTTATGCAATGCAGAAAATGCAGATGGAGACAACGCTTAGTCTCGGAAGGCAGAAAGGTAGCCTTATGCAATGCAGAAAATGCAGATGGAGACAACGCTTAGTCTCGGAAGGCTGAAAGGTAGCCTTATGCAATGTAGAAAATACATATGGAGATAACACTTAGTCTCGGAAGGCAGAAAGGTAACCTTATGCAATGCAGATAGCGCAGATAGTATTAAAAGATTCTTAGCTGATAGCTGGTAACTGATTGTGATATTGCGGCTACTGGGGGATATTGCATGCTGATAGCAAATGCGAATATGCGCGGCGGTTCAATGCGATTGCGCAATATGTTTGTGACTCGGGTGCCTGCATCCAAAGAAAATCATGAGTTTTATAAGGGGAAAGATTAGTTCGTTTTCCCGTGGCTTCCGGTGTTACGTGTCATTGGGGTAGCATCGCTAAACAGAAGCAATTTGAACAATACAGAAGCAATTTGAACAATAGTTATGCATGATTTAACAAATATAACGTAAATAGAAAATAGTTTTGTTTAAATTAACCAATGACTGCAACGTGGTTCAAGCATTGCAACCTCTCTTGCTCCGGAATTTTGAGGGTCCCCCTCAAAATTCTGCCCCAGTTTATTGGCTGGCACTTCTGACGGCTGCGCTGAACGAATGAAAAATCAACTTTGGAATTTTGAGGTTCCTCCTCAAAATTCTGCCCCAGTTTACCGAGGTGACATCCTTGGTGATGAGCGGCTAAAGACCAACTTCGGAATTTTGAGGGTCCTCCTCAAAATTCTGCCCCAGTTCCAATAATAGGGGGGAAACGAGATTTTTATTAAATTGTGACCGAACCCATAGGGCTGCCTACGTATCCCCTCTTAAACGGGAATCAGGTCAGGCGCAGTTCAAATTACATCATAAAGAAATCATAAGTGATTACACATAATATCGTTTCACTACATCTGAGTTGATTGTCTTTGTCCAGACTTTTCCATCCATTCCTGCAAGAATAAGGGCTCCTCCAGTTAGAACCCGGTGAACAATGTACGGACCTTGCCAGTTGGGAGAGAATTTCCCCTTGGCTTCATCTTGATGCAGGAATATCTTTTTCAACACCAGCTGCCCCGGTGTAAACTTCCTTGGCTTAACCCTTTTGTTGAAGGCTCTGGACATTCTGTTCTGATACAACTGACCGTGGCAAACTGCATTCATCCTTTTTCCATCTATAAGGGCTAACTTCTCGTAGCGACCTTTTACCCATTCTGTGTCGTACAACTCTGCTTCTTGTATGATCCTCAAGGAAGGAATTTCTACCTCGGCGGGAATGACCGCCTTGTTACCATAAACCAACATGTAGGGAGTTGCCCCGGTTGATGTGCAGACCGTGGTTTGGTATCCCAGCAAGGTAAATGATAACTTCTCATGCCATTGTTTGTGACTTTCGACCATCTTCCTTATTATCTTCTTGATATTCTTGTTTGCTGCCTCTACAGCTCCATTCATCTGAGGCCTGTAGGCTGTAGAATTTTTGTGTTTGATCTTGAATGTCTCACACATTGCTTTCATCAAGTCGCTATTGAGATTGGAACCATTATCAGTGATGATTAATTCTGGAACCCCGAATCGGCAAACAATACGATCACGGACAAAGTCTGCCACAACTTTCTTAGTCACTGCTTTGTATGATGCTGCCTCAACCCATTTAGTAAAATAATCGATTGCCACCAGGATAAATCTGTGCCCATTTGATGCGGCAGGCTCGATAGATCCAATGACATCCATTCCCCAGGCGCTGAATGGCCATGGTGAGTTTGTTGTAGTAAGCTTGTTTGGAGGCACCTTTATCATATCTACATGTATCTGACATCGATGGCACTTGCGAACGTACTGGATACAGTCTGTTTCCATAGTCATCCAAAAATACCCTGCTCGGAGTATCTTCTTTGCTAAGACAAAACCATTTATGTGCGACCCGCATGTCCTTGTGTGCACTTCGTCCAATAGTCTGGATGCTTCTTTTGCTTCTACACACCTTAGTAAACCCAAATCGGGAGTCCTCCTGTACAGGATTCCTCCGCTGTGAAAGAAGTTGTTGGATAATCTCCGAAGTGTGTGTTTCTGAGTAGCGTTGGCAAGTTCTGGATACTCCCCTGCGGTCAAGTACCTTTTGATGTCGCGGAACCATGGTTTTTCGTCTGCTTCTTCCTCAACATAAGCATAATAAGCTGGCTGATCATAAATCCTTACTGGGATGGGATCAATGAAATTCGTGTCTGGATGCGGGATCATGGATGATAAAGTAGCTAATGCATCAGTGAACTCATTTTGGACCCTGGGGACATGCTGAAAATCCGTCTTTATGAATCTTTTCCTTAACTCCTATATGTGATGCAAATAGGGAAGTATCTTGGAGTTTTTGGTGGCCCATTCTTCTCGAACTTGATGTATGAGCAGGTCTGAGTCCCCGATTACTAGAAACTCTTAAATGTTCATGTCAACAGCCATCTTGAGTCCCACGATGCAAGCTTCGTATTCAGCCATGTTGTTTGTGCAAGGGAACCTGAGCTTGGCGGATACCGGGTAGTGCTGGCTAGTTTCTGATACTAGGACTGCCCCTATGCCAACTCCTTTGAAATTTGTGGCTCCGTCGAAAAACAACCTCCAACCATCGTAGGATTTTGCATTATCTTCTCCTACAAAGGACACTTCTTCGTCACGAAAATACATTTTCAGTGGTTCGTATTCTCCTTCAATAGGATTCTCGGCAAGGTGAAATGTTATAGCTTGTCCCTTGATTGCTTTCTGAGTCACGTAAACAATGTTGAACTCACTCAACAAGATTTGCCACTCGGAGAGCTTGCCAGTGGGCATGGGCTTCTGGAAGATATACTTCAGCAGGTCCATCCTAAATATGAGATAAGTAGTGTAGGCACAGAAATAATGCCTCAATTTCTGAGATACCCAAGTCAAAACACAGCAAGTGTGCTCTAATAGAGAATACCAGGCCTCGTATGGGGTGAACTTCTTACTGAGATAGTAGATGGCTTGCTCCTTTCTCCCCGTTTCATCATGTTGTCCCAGAACACAACCGAATGCTCCATCCAAAATCACAACATAAAGTAATAGAGGCCTTCCTGGCTCGGGCGGAACCAATACTGGCGACGTTGACAGGTATTCCTTGATTCTGTCGAGGGCTTTCTGACAATCGTCGGTCCGTCTAGTAGCAGACTCTTTCTTCCGCATTTTAAAGATGGGTTCACAAATGATTGTGGACTGGGCTATGAACCGGCTAATATAGTTGAGTCTTCTCAAGAAACTCATCACGTCCTTCTTGTTCTTTGGTGGTGGAAATTCTTGAATGGCTTTGACCTTTGATGAGTCCAATTCTATCCCTCAACGACTCACGATGAATCCCAGTAATTTTCCGGCAGGAACCCTGAATGCACACTTGGTGGGATTCAATTTCAGATTGTACCTTCTCAGTCTGTCGAAGAACTTTCTCAGATCTTCCATATGATTAGTGGCTTTCTTGGATTTGATTATGACATCGTCCATATATACCTCGATGTCATGAAAGATAGTAGTCATGGCTCTTATATAGGTGGCGCCCATATTCTTCAATCCAAATGGCATCATTTTGTAACAATACATCCCCCACGGCATGATGAAAGATGTTTTTTTGCATCTTACTCATCCATCCATATCTGATGATACCCAGCGAAACAATAAACAAAAGACTGCAACTCATGCTTGGCGCAGTTGTCGATAAGAATGTGTATGTTTGGCAAGGGGAAGTCATCTTTGGGACTGGCCCGGTTGAGATCCCGGTAGTCGACACATATTCTAACCTTCCCATCCTTCTTTGGTACTGGCACGATGTTGGCTAACCATGTTGGATACTCTACTAGTTTGATAACCTTAGATTTGACTTGCTTAGTAACCTCTTCTTTGATTTTCAAACTAATGTCGGGCTTGAATTTCCTGAGCTTCTGCTTTACCGGCAGACAGGCTGGATCTGTTGGCAACTTATGAGATATAATGGTTGTGCTGAGACAAGTCATATCATCGTACGACCAGGCAAATATGTCCTCATATTCTTTCAAAAATCTCGCATATTCTTTCTTCTCTGATGGCGACAAGTGAACACTGATGCGAGTTTCTTTGACATTCTCTGTATCTCCCAAATTAATGACCTCAGTTTCTTCCAGTTTGGATCAAAATTCTCAACCTCTCTAACGACCTCTTCAGGTATTTCATCTTCTTCTTAGTCTATATCCTTTTGTTGCGTTGTTTCGTTGCAAGTCACAGTTGTTGGTTCATCATCAAGATAAGTAATAGTAATGCTGTATAAAAATAGAGTAAGTGATAGAGAAAATAGTAAGCGAGATATATATGATAAACTGAAATGCTTTGATTAAATTCAAAACTATTTGAAACATCGGAGCTCTTTTCGAAATTAAAGACAATGCGGAAAGAAAATCAGCTAGTAAAGTAAACTAAAAAATGCGATGCATGCTGCTTTTGTTTAGCCTTGCTACCCCGAAACCCTCCGGGCTCTGACGGTCCTAATTGACCAGTTGCTGAGGCGGTCTCCCCTGCTTATAGCTTGTACGGAAGGGCCTTCCTCCCCTTCCTCCTCAAAAAGAACACAGCAGCCCATGTCATCATCCTCGAGGAACAAATTCGTCACGGCTGCCAATGCCTCATCTTCTTTTGCCCCATATATAGTATCTGCCGGTTGGAAGGTCTGCTCCAGGCTAGGTATCAGAGACTCCAATGGATAGTAGGGGTCGCGCCATGGTGGCGACCAGTTCTGGATTTCCTTCCAAGTATAACCATACCCTAAGCCAAAGGTACTGCCATGCTTCTTCAGTTTTATGGGCTTAGTGATCCCCTGAAGGTTTTTACCGAGTCCCTTTCCAGGCTCGTACCCACACCAATTCAGGATACTTTCGATCTTGTTGTCCCACCACTTGTCCTTATCTACAGTGTTGACCCTTTCAATATGGTGGTATGTTTCTCCGCCTATTCTCCTTCTGCCTCTAATCATCGGGATGGTCTGGCGACTATATATAGGGTTACTACCATCACCATGAATGATCACCTCTTGGTGGTTCAATTCAAACTTTACTGCCTGATGCAGGGTCAATGCTACGTCTCCAGCAGCGTGGATCCAGGGGCGTCCCAATAGCAAGTTGTAGGATGCAGGGACGTCTATCACTTGGAAGTCGACGCTGAACCATGTTGGTCCCATTTGCAAGCATAGGCTTATTTCCCCAATAGTAGACCTTTGGGACCCATTGAAGGCTTTGACATTGATAGCCCCATCTTTGATCTCATGCATTCTTTTTCCCAAGGTTCTGAGAGTTATCAGCGGACAAATGTTGAGGCTCAATCCTCCATCAATCAGGACTCTAGTGATGAAATAATCTTCGCATTGCACGATGATGTGCAGTGCCTTGCTGTGGCTCAATCCTTCCGGTGGCAACTCATCTTTGTGGAAGGTTATTTTATGGTTCTCCAGGACTTGCCCCACCATATTCGCCATTTCACCCCCGGTTATATTGCAGGTCACATAAGGTTTGCTCAGTATCTTCATCAGGGCATTCTTGTGAGCATCTGAACTCTGCAGAACAACCAAGATAGATATATGTGCTGGCGTTTTGTTCAACTGTTCAGCGACTGAGTACTCCTTAGCCTCTATTTTCCTCCAAAGATCGTCGGGTCCTGTTTCAATAGGCCGTCCTGTGGCTTTCTTACTGGACTCAACTAGGTGCTCTGGAGTGTACACCCTTCCTGTTCTAGTCATTCCTTGTGCGACAATCATTTCTCCTGTCTCGGTCTTTCCTTTCCTCTTGGCTTCGACAGTGTAATCCCATGGTATGGCATTTGAGTGGAATGGTGTTGTGTCAGTGATTTCCACTGGAATAGGCACCCTTGGTGGTAACACGACAACTTCAAAGGGTGCAGGTGCCTTTGGAACTCCAAATTCAACCACGATTGGTTCGGGCGCCTTTGAGGAGAGAGGCGCTTCAAATTCGAGAGGTATAGACATATTTACTTCGTCGTCCCTGGAGGGATAATTCTGCACAACAATTGGGTTAAGGGTAACCGCTGGTTTCTTTGGTTCATCCCCTTCCGCAATCAAACCTATCGACCCTTTAGGGTCCCAATCATCCTCGATCTCGATCATATGAATGTCTCCACCTTTGTGGTCAGGCAGGGGGTTATTACGAACATTAGGAGCAGGGTCCTTTGCTACAATGACCTTATTGTTGATCAGGGTCTGAATCTTGTCTTTCAACGAATGACACTCATCAAGGGTGTGTCCCTTCATGCCAGAGTGATACGCATAGGTCTTGTTGGGGTTGATCCACTGGGAGGGGTTTTTTGGAGCTTTGGCTAGGATAGGAGTGACGTAACCAGCAGCTTTAAGTCTGTCATATAGCTGGTCAATTAGTTCAGCGATGGCTGTGTTTTGTCTGGGAGGTTTGCGGTCCAAATTTGGTCTGGGTCTTGGAAAATTTTGACGGGTAGGTGGTGATTGGTAGTGAGAGGGTTGAGCATTATAAGTTTGGTAAATAGGTGCTGGTTGACAGTATCTGGGTAAGGTGCGTTGATATGTGAGAGGTGGAGAGGATTGGTAAATGGGAGGCGGATAGGAGGGTGCAGGTGCTTGTTAATTTAGGATGGGCTGATATGTAAGTGGAGGTGATGGGTAAGTGTGGTATTTTGGTGGTGATTTGGCTCTCTGTGTGACCATCACAGCACTTACATCTTTCTTCTTGGAGGAGCCTCCAGTTTGTAAAGCCTTATAGGTGGCTTGCAATGCTTCAAGATTTGTAACCGTACCATTCTTAATGCCCTCTTCGATTCTTTCTCCGAGTTTGATGATATCGGAGAACCTCTGAACCTCGATCAACATCAACCTCTCGTAATATTGGGGATCCTGAGCCCGGACGAAGAATCTATTCATTTGCTCCTCTTCTAGGGCCTGCCTGACCTTTGCAGCTTTTGACCTCCAACAAGTGGCATACTCGCGGGATGTTTTGGTTGGTTTCTTCTTCAAATTCTGTATGTAGAATACATCTGGTGCATTCTTTGTATTGAATCAGAATCTATCCATGAATTTCGATGCCATACCTACCCAACTCGTCCATTTCTTGGGGTCCTGACTGATGTTCCAAGATAGTGCATCTCCTTTCAGGCTCCTCATGAAGAGCTTCATACAGATCTTCTTATCCTTTCCAACTCCAACCAGCTTATCGCAATTGGTCCTCAGGTGGACTCTAGGATCTCCTGTTCCATCAAAAATTTCAAACTTGAGAGGTTTATACCCCTCCGGAAGTTCAACATCTGGCTGGATGCATAGGTCTTCATAATTTAGCCCTTCAATACCTTTGTTACCTTCCATGCCCCGAACTCGGCTGGTTAACTTCTTGAGTTCTGCCGCTAAGTTCCTGATAAGGGAGTCCTTGTCATCAGACTCAGGTGCATTTAAGATTTGTTGGGTGTAGTGGGGTACAGTATCCACATAAATAGGAGTGTTGTGGAGATGGTCATTGGTGGTGTTCATTGGCTCGGGAATGAGTAATGAAGTGTTATTTGGAGTATGGCATGTGTTGTAGTGAGTGGGTTGTATCTGTGGTTGTGGGGTATTTAGTGGAGGTGCGAGATTCTGGGTGTTGACATCAGGAGCAGTGAGGGAAAATGATAGGTTCGCCAAATTCTGAACCTGATCCAGTTTTCTCGAAATTTCAACAAATTTTGCTCCAATTGCGTAGCAGTTTCCTTAGCAACCGAGGTACCTTGAGGAATCTCAATCTCCTTTCTGGCGCTTGTATCTCCCATTTTACCTTTGTTATTGTTTCGGACAGGATGAGGAGGAGGAGGAGGAGGAGGAGGAGGTGGAGGGCCCCTGGATCTTGTGGAGTATGCTGATAGTGCCAGAATGCACGAACTAACCTTTGGGGAAGGAATAAAAATAAAAGAAAAACAAAAAGGTAACAAGTTAGTGCGGGTTATGAGGAAAAATATTTGCGATATTTAAACACGTTGTGCGTAAAGATATAAATCGCATCATAGTTTAGGTGCCTCGTTGTGCCCGAGGTAGGCCTAGCGACAAATAGTTTTGGAGAACTTATAATACTAAATGCCTCATTTTATTGATAAAAATAAGACGAATCCAAAATGACTCTAAATAACAGAAAGTAAACGTCACTATTGGCCACTGGCCTTATTACATCATTAAAGCAAAATGAAGGACTCCTAACTACTTGGCCCCTGAAGGACCTTCCCCAGATTTGGCATCCTTGTTTCCCTCGAACAGCTCCACCAACTCGCGTAGTCCTAGCAGTAAGTAGGCTCGGGCCAGATGTCCGCCTACATTTCATTCAGCATTTTGCCAGTCTTCGATCCTCTTGATGAACTTTCCTTCCAGCTCTACTAGACCCTGCTCAAAATACCCTAGTCGGTTGTTGGCGCTGACAGCCATTTCTTTCCACTCCTCGATCAATTTCTGATGGGCTTCATGTATTTCCCGATGCTCACTTTCACACTCTCGAATTCTCTTGCATAGTTGATTATACTTAACTCGTGCTTCAGCGTGCTCGTCAATAATTCTGTGACCTCGAACGAATCCCGGCTAACCCATGCCATTGTCCTCTAACCAACCCGAATAATGCGGCACACAACCGGCGTGGTACCTGTCTGGCTCAATGGATTCCTTCCCCAAAATGATTTTGCAATGCCACAAATGTTGAGCTTGGTAACTGTGAGGGCTATTATCGTCCTATAAATCGGCCCTGAGGTGACTCATTTCATCGACCCTTAGTATGATTTGTTTTCTTCCAGCTTTCCTCATGGCTCGGAGAGGAACGTAAGGATATGTCCCTCTCAAACCAATCAGTATGAGAAATGGTGCGTCTCGAGATCGAACAATGAATTCATCCGTGGGGAACCACTCAAATATCTATTGCACCTGGTCTTCTTTCAGATTTTCGAACAATTCTACCCATCCTCTAGCGTCCTCCGGCTGAGCAAACATTTTAGGCATATAATTCATACGTCTTGGCTGATGGAAGGCGATATGATCATCCCAATCCCTATGTAAGATCTCTTGTCGGTATTCCCCTTTCTGGAGGTGTTCCATAAGCCAAAGCTGAAGCAATAAGTTACAACCCTCAAAATGACTGCCCATTTGTTGGCACTTGTTCAAGGTGCGGTATATCTCGACGACGATCATGGGCACTATGCTGAAAGTTTGCCCACTAATTCCTTCCATCAGAGTTTTGGTTACCATGGCTAGTCTAGTGTGGATCCTAGCCTTCTTCATAGGGAACACGATCATCCCCAAAAAGCAAAACATGAAAACAAAGACCCTTCTATGGACATGCCCCAATGATGTGATAGCAAATTCGTCTGAATAGGTGCGGTACGACTTGCTATGGCCGTACCTCTCGTATAGATTGTCAAACGGGATGTAGGAGTCTTTCAAACAAGTTAAATTTGGGTATTTCTTCAATCCCATCATCGTAAGGAAACCCCTTCCTTTGTGATTTTCTGGCATAAGCAAACCCGGAGTCTCCCAAGGAATTCTTGCTAGAACCCCTATCTCTTCAAGTAAAGGAGTCATTTCAAGATCACCAAAGTGGAACACAGATTTTTCACTATCCCAGAACAATGTTTCAGCCTCTATGATTCTGTTGTTGGGCTGAATCTCTAGGAGAGAAGGCAGATTCCCTAAGTACTTGTGGATGAGTGTTTGATCACTAGAATGGAGATCGTTCTACCAATTCAGCAGCCTTGGATGAATTTTGGTTACCATGCCAAATCTGGGGATCTTGTGCCTCATTTTCTGCAAAACAGAGTGTTAGGCCATTAACCCCACCAGACTCGACTATTTAAATCAATAATTAGCATAGCAGGCATTTAAGTTCTCCAAATAAATGCATAGAATATGGAGGCGTCCATTTGGATTTCAAGGAAACCCGGTGGACTTTGGACAAGGATATCTTAATGAGTCATTATTTGGACAACATAATTGACTCGGCTAGGTTTGACCATGATGCATGCACAATTGAAACAGAGCAAGGTTTCTATTAAGGTATTAGACAGGTACCCTTGAGAGAACAACTCAAGAGGGAAAGGCACGGAACTGTTGACTACACAGCAGATCGACTGGTTTTACCGCCAATATGCCTTTGCCAAATCTAGGGGGTGATAGTATTGGAAGCGCGCAACCACTCATTATAAGTGTTGCTATGGTATTTATTTGGCACGAGTGGAATATGATGTTTGAAAAATGCAATTTACAAGAATGAAATATATTGACATGTATTTTCACGTTCATATAATAAAGTCTACAATGATTGCTCAAAAATTACAACAGCATTGATGGAAAAGTGGTAAATGAAAGTAATTAAAGAAAAAGAAACAAAAGAAACAAGTCAGTTTCAAATAAAGGCACTAAACAAAAGCAATAAAGAAAGTGGTAAAGTCACATATAGCATGCAATGGTAAAAGCCTAAATAAATCTCGAGCAGAGTCACCATGCTGTCAACGCCCCCTTTTCCCACGCGGAATCGGGTTCACGACATTCGGGAGGACAACTCTTTTCCCGCTTTGGGAATTGGGTTTTTGGAGTTTGGAGAGTCGCCACCTAATGATTATAGTGTATTAGGACACTTTTAGAAAAAATTAAAGATGAAGACCAGAGTTTTGGGTAAGGGCTTGAAATTATCTTGAGGGGAAAGTGTTAGGCACCCCTCAAGATCCACTAGTGTGGTTCCCGGCCATGCTACAGTTGTGACTTTAAATGCAAGTGCAACTAAATAAGTACAAGAAGCACAAACGGTTAAAAGAAGTGCTGAATTTCAGAAAAATAGCAGTTTGATAAAAAGTGTAAAGAGAGGGAAGAAGTCAAGTACATAGTGCGAACAACCCAAAAATCATGTGAGGAACAGAAATTGAAAGTGCAACAACTTTTAAGATTAAGAAAATTGTTAAACTAATAAAGAGGGAGAAGGGGGTCCTAGGTTTATACATTACATGGATCATTAGCACAACACTGGTACCCAATTGTACGTAGGATGTTATCGTGTAATCATCATCTCCATGTCTACCCTTCCCACCCCGTTAAGGTATTAAAGCACGGAGCAGTATCGTTTACTTATCGCATGCTACTACCCGTCCCAATCATATCAGTCCCGGGGCATTAGGACTTCTAATCGTAAAGGGAAAGAAAGGGATAGAGGCCTTTGTGGAGTTTAAAGGATAAAATTCTAGCTCGACATTCAAAACAAGTAAAAGGGAAGAACAAACCAGCAAATAAGGCTTAAATTAACACTAGAAGCCAAATAATCATATAGTTTAGCATGCCCTGACAAATACTGATTTGGTCTCAGATTAAAATTAAGCAGTGACGGACTGGTTCAACATATATATTTAGACAGAAATTCTGCATTAAGCAACCCGGATACAGTTGTTAGGGACTGACCCAATGATTAATTAGACAACCTTTTGTCTATGTGTTGAAATAAAAACTAGGCATAAGATCTATTGATTTCAGGAAAAGATGCTGAAGAGTTACTAGTAATTTCAGAAAAGATGCTGAATGATTAAAAGGTTTATGAGTTTCAGGAAAATGCAGATTGATTATAGAAAAAGGTTTACCAATTTTAGCGGATTTCAGGAAAAGAGTAGAAAACTACTAGTTTTAGTAAAATAGGTATGAGTTCCAGCAACTGATACTGTTTTTAAAAAACGAATGAGGCTGTTAACAAATCGAGATTTCCTATAGGCATGCTTTCTATACGTTTACTGATTTTAATACTTTTTCAGACATTAATAGAAGTCTTATACACATGATGTCTATATGCAATTTAATTATTAAACCTACAAACGGTTTGCCTAATGGCATTTGTATATACAGAAATGCAAAAGCCTATAGACATGATCTCTATATGCGTAATTACAAAACTTGAATGTTAAATCCTATAGACATGCTTTCTAGGTGATTTAGTTAAATTAAGCATTAAATCCTATAGGCATGGTCTCTATGTGATTGAATCAGTATTAAGGACCATATAGGCAGGATTTCTAGTTTGATTAAAGAATAAAATCCTAAATCATGATTTCTACCCCTTGGATGCAAAAAAAGTAAAGACCCCTCCCACACCCTTTTACTATACTCCCCGAGTTTCATACAAGTTATTACAACCCAATAAATCAACTGGAAATTAAAAGTACATCAAGAACTAACAGCTAGATCCGAGCAGCCAAATTCAACCTTAATATCTAATAATATGCGATTGAGCCACTTTCGGGATCCAGATTTCCAAAGACTTCTATTTGCCCAAGGTGTTTCGAAGTTCCAAGGAATCTCAGGGATTTCGAGCATTGTTTACACCCATGATGCCATTAGAATTAGAATAGCGCATTGTGGAAGAGCCAACTCTCAGGCATCTAAGTTCATAGGGAGCTCAGGGTTCCCAAAGCATGGCTTGCAAGAGAGGGGCAGAACTTATAGCTAAGAGTAAGTGCAAAGTGAAAGGAGAATTGGGGAGCCATGACAGGTGGTGGTCATACCTAGCCATAGCCACGAAGTAGGCTGGCACACCCATGACCACTTGTTTGGTTGAACAAGTTAGGAGCAGACCCTTGGAGGTCAAACCAAGGTCTGGATAGTGATTAGGGCACTATCAGACTCAAGTCCAAGGCTCTCACACATAAAAAAGGAAAAGGAGTGGGAATTGATTGAGTTAAGTATTCAAAGAACCCAGTTCAGAATCATAGACAACAATATTGGAATGCTGTTATGCTCTGAACCATAACTCACATATAAAGGGGTATGGGGGTTTGGGATTTATAAAGTAGCAAATTCACAACAAGCAACTGGTTTCATACATAATTTAAATACTAAACTATAAAGGAAAGCGGAAATAGGTGACAATATGCTAGAAACAAATGTCAACTAAAAGAAGTAGGCAGAATTAAACACATTGTTGTTGAGGCATGTAAACTAATTGAGACATACCAGTAGAGAAGCAAAAGAGTGCAGAAGAAAGTAAACAAAGTCCACACCAGCACAAGTTTTAGAAAGAGAGAGAGTTTTTAAGTGAGAGTGAATTGTGAACTCAGATTGTGTTCTGTGTTCATGTGTTCAAATAGAAGGGAGGAGAGTATTTATAGTATAAAAGTAGTGAGAAATAAGGTAGGAAAATAATTAAAATCCGATTTTCAATCAATGATATAAGCCTCCCTTTAATTAAGGGATTCAAATTCAAACGGGTAAAATAATTAAGGGAAGGGATCTTGAAATAATATTTTCCCAGAAGTATAATAAAGGGTAGGTACATAGAAGCTATTTAAGGAAACAAACCAATAGTACACGGTTTGTAAAAAAAAGAAAGGGAATCAATTAGTAAAACCAAAATTACATGCTTACTCGAATGAATCAGGTCGAGAAAAAGGGTAAAGGAAGGTTTATTTAGGTAAAATCAAGAACAATTAAGTAAACACCATCAAAGGGATTTAGAATCAATTAGTAGTTTGCAAAACCTTTTGAAAGAAGAGTTCTCATATATAAAGTACACAAACATGTGAATCAAGAAGAGACTGTCGAGTTATGTAAAAGAGAGAGGAGTTCAAAATTAAAAAAAAACTCAGAATCATAAGCAAAGAGATACAAGTTCAATTTGTAGACCCATAGTGAGTCTAAGAGTCTAGGGTTCCAAAGCGGAGCCTTAACTCGAACACAAGGAATCAAAATCATCAAAAGAAACCACCAAATCCCAGGGTTTCAAAATTGAATCAGACATGGAAGTGAGAAAGCAAGCCATTTGCTTCAGAGTCTCGACAAGACAAATATGATAGCATGTTGAATGACAAAGGAAGAAGAATCATAAAGAACATATTTTGAGAAAACTCGAAACCTAAACAAGTTCAGAAGAAGGAGATAATACAGACGTGAACACAAGTAGATGAATCATGTAAGAACATGAACAGAGTCCAAAAATCAAATAACTTAATAGTAAACACATATAGTAAAAGAGTAGAGAAAACATAGCAAAGTTTAACAAGAGTAACAAGCACAGTAGACAAGAAAAGTTAGAAGACAGTACATGCGTAATAAAGAAATCACACGAGCAGGGTATGAACAAACACACATAAAGCAAAGAAGAATAAATATCAGAAAGATTTTTCCAAAAAATCCTTTTAGAAACCCTAAAATTGAAAAGAAACGATTTTGAAAAGAAGCTTTTGGGGAAAACACCTTAGATGGCAAGAAAAGCATAGATATCGTATAGATATAGACAAATAACGATGAAAGAACCTTGAATGGCTTAGGGTTTTGGAGAAACCCTAGAAATGAGAAAGGCTTGGAAACAGGTCCAATCTCGAGTCGGAGAGGCCAAGAGTCAGGCTCTTAAGCCTTGGATATGCCAGAGCAAGGCCGAAGATGGCCGGAAACCTCGAATCAGTGAAGATCTGAGTGAAGATCTTCAAAGTCTGGCCTCGAACCTTCGAGCATCAGGCATGTAGGAACAGTAGGAGGTGAGTGTAGGGTTTCCATGGCCTGAGAAGCCATGGATTCCGGTGAGTTTTGGGGTGAGGATGACGAGAAGCTGCTAGGGTTAGGGGAAGGGTCGAGAGAGTCTGAGAGATGAGATGATCCAAAGGCAGCTACCAGAAGGAAATGTGGGGATTAGGGCTGGGTTAGGTAAATTAAAAAGGAAAGATGAGATCGTGACTATTGATCAGAATTATCAACGGTCTGGATTAAAAGAGCCTTGGGTCGGGTAGGATAAACGGGTTATTGGGTTGGGTTAGATGGGATTGGGGTGGTCCGATTTTAAGCTTGAAATTGGGTCCGTTTCAGGCTAAAAATTGAAATGTAAATGGGGATACAATTGAAACGAATTGGATCTATATTTTAAATGGCCAATTTTTCCTTTTTATTTAAAAAAATAGTAAAAATGATTTTAAAATTAAATTAAAAGTACTGAGTCAGTAAATAACATATAAATATTAATTTAACAATATTGGAACCAATTTTACAATTATATAGTGCAGTTAATCTTAAGATAGGCTAAACATGCAATTACATGTAATTTAACTTTAAAACTACCAAATAAATTTATAAAAATATACAAAAATCACCTTAATTATATTTTGGTATAAATATGAGAATAAAAATAAATTATTCACCCAACATGATAGTCTGGGAATAATTATTGAATTTTCTGCTATTAAAATAGACTATAATTGGTTTTAAAATCTTAAAAATATGGAAAAAATACCAAAACTCTTGGGCATGCTTATATATGCATGTATATGTTATTTTGAAAGTATTTTGGGTATATAAAATACTCAGAGAAAAATTGAGTATCAACAGATATCATGCTTTAGGTTTTATTTTCTGCAATCACATCATCTTCGTTTATGTATCTGCATATAGATATCCTGCCTATAGGTTATTTCATTATACATTTAGAAATCATGCTTATAAGGTCATTTAAATCTGCATATAGAAATCATGTCCATAAGTTTATTCACATCTGCATATAAAAATCATGTCTATAAGTTTATTCACATTTGCATATAGAAATCATGTCTATAGGACTCCTGCACTTTTTTTATAAACATTTTAAAATCAATCACGCTTAGAAAGCATGCCTTTAGGAATAACTAACTGCATCTGAATGGTCTATCTCGCTTGCAAGTCTAAAATTAGTGGTAAAGTTGTTTTAAAATTTGCAGAACTTTTGTGTGTATTTCTAAAATCAGTGATCCCTCTTTAAAATCAGTATGCCTTCTGCACCGTTAGATACCACGACTGCATGCCTCATCTAGGCAAACCTATAGGCAATGAATCAACTATACCGGTCTTAATAATTACAACCAGCAGGCAGGTCTAATTCGGACTTCTTATCTGAAAATATGTGATATATCAGCCGCCCTTCCTACGTTAAGATTAAGTAAAGACCTAACCAGTATTTGAAGTCATGTTATGTATTTGCCTTTAAGTGAGGAGGTCTGTTTGAGCCATAATTGTTGTTTGCTTCTCCCTTATTTGATTATACATTTTGTTTGTCGTCTAGACTTTTATCCTTAAACTTCTGAAAAGCCCCAACTTCCTTCCCTTTAGGACTAGTAGTCTCAAATGCCTCCGGGACTGATAGGATTGGAGCGGGTATTAGCATGCAATAAGTAACAAAACCATTCCACGTTTAATACCTTAACGGGGTGGGAAAAGGTAGATATGGATATGATGACCGGTGCGCTAATACCACGTGTAGTCCCTCTTTGAGGAGTGATTACTGGGTATTGCATTCATGTGATCCATATTTTAAATAAACCTAGGGCCCCCTTCCCCTTTACTTGTTTATATTTGTCCAAATGATCTTCCTTAAATTTCTGCTTTCGTTATTCACTTGCAACATTATGTGAAAACCCCCTTCTATTTGAGACCTTTATTTGCTTACTTGTTGTTTAAAGTCACAATTATAACATGGCCGGGAACCACACTAGTGGATCTTGAGGGGTGCCTAACACCTTCCCCTCGAGATAATTTCTAGCCCATACCCAAACTCTGGTTCTTCAAACTCAAACCCTCCTTAGTGTCCTAATGCACTTAATCATTTGGTGGCGAATCTTCAAACTCCAAAACCTAATTCCCCAAAAGGGAAAAGAGTTGTCTTCCCTAATGTCGTAAACCCGATTTCGCCTTTAAAGAAAAAGGGGGCAACGACTGTCGATGCCCCCTTTTTCTTTAAAGGAGAAATCGGGTATGAATGAACCAAGTCACAATAAATAAAGAAGGGTTTTACCTAAGACGAATCACCTAGGGAATCAGTAAAAGATGGAAGGAAAATCAATCAAGCTATATTCAGAAGGAGATTACGCTAATTGCACAATTAGAGGAAACTTCATCATATATAAGGAGCATGTGAGTAAGAAAGAAGACTGTCGTGTAAATCCGCATAAAAATCTAGTAAGAGAGTTTGAAAGAGTATATCAAAAGTCAGAATCATATGAAACTCCGAAATTATCCTAAAGAGTTGGCGATTTTGAAATAAGAACCCTAGTTCAGGAAAATCACAAAGAGTGAGCAAGCAATTGGATAAAAATATGTATAGAGGTTTCAGAGAAAGAACTGAAACTTCTACCATGCTTTCTCCAGCAACATAACTCATGAGACATGATTGCAAAGCAACATGCAATCATAGTAGAAGGATTCAAAGCACACAATTGCAAATACTGATAAGAAGAATAGGAGAAACATGCTTAGAAGAACCTTAAACAAGCCTCAGTAGAAGGCAAACAAAGAAACATAAGAACTTAGCAAGGAAAATATAGTAGAAGAACACAAGAATCGTCGGAAAAGTCTAGCAGAAAAACATATAGGAAAATACAGTACGATAAACATATAAGAACATGGCAAAAATACAGTAGAAAAATCTACAAGACAATAGTATAGAAAACACAGTAAGAGAAGCATACAAAAGATGATACGAGAACACAACAGAGGCAAACACACGAATAACAAAGAAGAAAAATCATAAAAATCTTAAACACTTTTCAGAAAACCTAAACCGGAAAAGAACGGTTTTGAAAGTAATTTTCAAAAGAAAAATTTGGGAAATTATTTAAAAACTCAAGTATAGAGTAGATACACAACGGATCTAAAAAGAATCGGAGAAAACCTCGAAAGGTTAGGGTTTAAGAGGAACCCTAGGATGAAAAAGGCTTGGAAAAGTCACTGATCGAAGTCGGAGAAGGTCGGAATCAGACTCAGGAGGCTAGGATACGCCGGAACAAGGCCGGAGATGGCCAAAAACCTTGAGTCGGTGAAGGTCTAAGTGAAGACCTTCGAGGTCTAGCCTCGAATATTCAAGTATCAGGCATATAGGGATAATAGGAGGTGAGTATATGTCATCTATAGTCTGAGAAGCCATGGATTCCGGTGAGGTTTTGGTCGGAGAGGATGAGAGAGGCTAGGGTTCCAGGAACCTTCGAGAGAGTTTGAGAGAGGGAAAGGATTCAAAGGCGGTTGCCTAGTCAAAATGAGGGAATTTGGTTAGTGTTGGGGTATTTAAAAAGGTAAGAATGAAATGTGGTCGTTGATCATTTAGATCAACGGCCTAGATTGAATAGGGGACCGGGCGAGTTAGATAAGTGGGGCAGGGGCCGGGTTAAATCGACATTGGGTTGGGTAATTTGGGATTAGGCTGGTCCAGAACTGGATTTGAAATTGGGTAAATTAGGGGGTTAATTTAGGCTATAAATGTAATATCAAATGGGCTGTAATTGAAATAAAATTAGGGTAGTTTTTAAATAGCCAGTTTTCCCTTTTTTTTTAAAAAAAGTAAAGGATTTCTGAAAATAAATTAAAGGTACAGAGTCAATTAAGAATATATAAATATTAATTTAAAAATGTTGGAACTAATTTTATAATTATATAATACTATTGAATCTTAAAATAGGCTGGAATTGAAATTATATGAAATTTAGCTTTAAATATACCAAATGAATTTGTAAAAATATATAAAAATTACCTTAACTATATTTTGGTATAAATATAAGAATAAAATAAATTATTTACCAAAATTGATGATTTTGGAAATAATTATTGATTTTGTACTGCTAGAATTGATAATAAATTAATTTTGAAATCTTTTTAAAATTAGGAAAAAAATACCAAAACACTTGGACATGCTTATATAGCATGTACATGTTACTTGGAAAGCATTTTGTGTATAAAAATTATATAGGAAAAAATTGGGTATCAACAGCTGCCTCTCTTTACCCGGGAAGGATGAAAGAGTTGTCGCGTAAAGACATGATGACCAATTTTGACCGAATGAAGCGATTAAAGAATTTTGATCGAGCTTTGGTTCCCGAGCTGCCTACATATCCTTGGTCTTATAGGAATCAGGCCGTATGTAGTTCAGGGTCCGTCGGTGGAACATGCCGACGGAGATTTTCAAGATCGAACGAGATATTCGAATTGAGGTAGCGTTGTCATGAGTTAACAGGGCTGCGGAAACCGGAGTGGTATCTCTCCTGATGAGACGGCCGTTGCTAGCTGGTGTACCTGCAAGTGAGTAATACCAACATATATTTTAAATTTAAATGTGATGCAAGTTCCCATTGGACCATGAATGTTATCTTTGGACGGTTAGGATGACGTTCTCAGACCATGACGTCTTGGGCCATAAAGCACATAATAAAGGATTCACAGGCTATGAAATGATGTTCTCGGGCTATGAGAATGATGCCTCCGAACTATGATGACTTTGAATAATTTGGCGATCTTTCAGTACATGAAATGCAGGATTTGGCGATCTCTTAGCCGATGCAAAGTGTAAATATAAATGGCGATATTTTAGCTGATGTAAAGTGTACACATAAATGGCGATCTTTCAGCCGATGCAAGATTGAAATGAATTGGCGATATTTCAGTCGATGTAAAGATTTAGATAAAGTGGCGATCTTTTAGCCGATGCAAGATGAAGTGGCGATATTTCAGCCTATGCAATTATGGAGGTAGAGCTTAACCTTGGAAGGCACAAGAGTAGCCTTATGCAATTATGGAGATAGAGCTTAGTCTCGAAAGGCATAATAGTAGCCTTATGCAATGCGAGAAATGCAGATGGAGGTAGAGCTTAACCTCGGAAGGCATAATAGTAGCCTTATGCAATAGAGCTTAGTCTTAGTAGGCAGAATAGTAGACTTATGGAATGCAAGAAATGCAGATGGAGGTAGAGCTTAACCTCGGAAGGCAGAAGAGCAGCCTTATGCAATTATGGAGACAATGCTTAGTCTCGGAAGGCAGAATAGTAGCCTTATGCAATGCGAGAAATACAGATGGAGGTAGAGCTTAATCTCGGAAGGCAAAATAGTAGCCTTATGCAATAGAGCTTAGTCTCGGAAGGCAGAATAGTAGCCTTATGCAATGCGAGAAATGTAGAGGGAGGTAGAGCTTAACCTTGAAAGCCAGAAGAGTAGCCTTATGCAATGCAGAAAAATAAAGGCAAATAACGATGAAATATCTTAGCTGATGGATGATTGCTAAGAGCTGATTGATGTATTCTGGTTGCTGGGGATCTCTAGTACGGATAGCAATTGTAAATAGGTGATGATTCTGAGTGTTGTATTCCTGAAAAGTGTGAGTATGTAATTGTATCTGATGATTTCATGTCTTGGGTGCCTTCATCCAAAGAAAAAATCATGAGTTTTGTAAAAGGGGGAAGGTTAGTCCGTCTTACTATGGACCTCGCTTGTCCTGCTCGACTCTTGTTTTTATTGGGGTAGCATCGCTAAACAAAGCAATTTTGATAGTAGTCATGCATGATTTAGTAAAAGTGTAACGTAAATACATAAAAATAGTTTTCTTTTAGATGAACCGATGACTGCGACGCGGTTCAAGACATTGCAACCTCTCTTGCTCCAGAATTTTGAGGATTTTCCTCAAAATTCTGCCCCAGTTTACTGGGCTGGTGCTTCTGACGACTGCGTGTTGGTGAATGACTGAAGATTAACTTCGGAATTTTGAGGGTCCTCCTCAAAATTCTGCCCCGCGTAAATTGTCTTGGCTTGACTTTTTTGTTGAAGGCTTTCTGATAATCATCATTTCATTTGGTAGCGGCATCCTTCTTCAACATCTTAAAGATCGGCTCATAAATGACAGTGGACTGAGCTATGAACCGGATGATGTAGTTAAGTCTCCCCATGAAACTCATCACGTCCTTCTTGTTCTTTGGCGGTGGCAATTTTTGAATGGCCTTATCTTTGATGGATCAAGTTCTATTCCTCGGCGACTCACAATGAACCCAAGTAATTTCCCGGCGGGAACCCGAATGCACACTTGGTGGGGTTCAGCTTCAGATTGTACTTTCTTAGTCTGTTGAAGAATTACCTCAGATCTTCCATGTGGTCAGTGGCTCTCTTGGATTTGATGATGACGTCGTCTACATATACCTCGGCTTGGTTGTGTATCATGTCATGGAAAATAGTAATCATGGCCCTCATATAGGTGGCCCAAGCATTCTTTAACCCAAACGACATCATCTTGTAACAATACATTCCCTACGGCGTAATGAAAGCTGTTTTCTCTGTATCTTCCTCATCCATCCATATTTGATGGTACCCAGCAAAATAATCGACGAATGACTGCAGTTCATGCTTGGCGCAGCTGTCAATTAGAATGTATATGTTTGGCAGGGGGAAGTCATCTTTGGGACTGGCCCGGTTGAAGTCCTGGTAGTCGACACAGACTCTAACCTTCCCGTCCTTCTTCGGTACTAAAACAATGTTGGCTACCCATGTTGGATACTCTACTACACCAAGAACCTTAGCTTTAACTTGCTTGGTGACTTCTTCCTTGATTTTAAACCCATGTCAAGCTTGAACTTCCTAAGTTTCTGCTTTATCGGCGGACATGCAAGATCGGTTGGCAGTTTGTGAGCCACGATAGATGTACTGAGACCAGTCATATCATCATACGACCAGGCGAATATGTCCTCATATTCTTTTAGGAATTCCATGTACCCTTCCTTTTCTGTAGGTAACAGATGAACACTGATGCGCGTTTCTTTGATATTTTTTGTATCTCCCTAATTAACAATCTCGGTCTCGTCCAAGTTGGACTTAGGTCTATTCTAAAAATCCTCAACCTCTTTAATGACCTCTTCTGGCATATCATCTTCTTCTGAGTCTATATCCACTTGTTGTGTTGTCTCCTTGCAAGTCACAATCGTCGGTTCATCAATATAAGTAATAGTAATGCTGTGTAAATAAAGTAAGCGATGAAAAGTAATAAGAGCAAGATTTATAAGTAACTGAAATGCTTTGATAAATTTCATAATTGCTTTGAACATTGGATCTCTTCTTTCGAAATTAAAATGCGAAAAGAAAATCAACTAGCAAAAATAAAGATGATGCATGGTGCTTTGTTCAGATGGACCAATTGTTGAGGCGCACTTCTCGGCTCACTGTTTGTATGGAAGGGCCTTCCTCCCCTTCCTCATCGAAAAGGATGCAACAGTGTATGTTATCATCTTCCAAAAACAAATTCCTCATTGCTGCTAGTGCTTCCTCTTCTTCTGACCCATATATGGCATCGGCTGGCTGGAAAGTCTAATCCAGGCGAGGTATCGGATGCTCCAACGAATAGTAGGGACTGCGCCATGGTGGTGACCAGTGGTTGAACTCCTCCCAAGTGTATTCATATCCCAAACCAAAAGTGGTACCACGTTAATTCAGTTTGATAGGTTTGGTGATTCCCTGGAGGTTCTTGCCAAGCCCTGATAAATAGGATTTTAACATGTTTTATGCCCCTACTTTCCTATGCTTTGAGTATAAATTGCTACAAAATAGTCCCAAAATGCTCACAGGTTGTGCTTGATTGCAAGTTTGAGCGACAAAGTGACGAAACATCAAAGATCGGCTCAAAACGGAGTGAAACTTGCTCAAGTATCAAAGACCAAGTGAAGTGAAGGAAAAAGAGCCTAGTGCATACCGCGCAACTGTGACCGCGACCGCACTAGGAGGTTCAGAGATGGGGCATATTCAGAACAAAGACAACGCGACCGCAGTCAGATTCTTATGGCCCGCGTTCGTCCATCGCGGCCGCACTGCCTATTTACGCAGTCCGCGTCAGGAGATTCAGAGAGCTATTATTTTGGTCAAGAGCAAGCCGTGCGGCCGCGGTCATCACCGCGCGGTCCGTGCCAGACCTCTTACGCGGCCGCGTTAACTTTTTGCGCGGTTCGCATCCTTAAAGTGCTAAGAGATGAATAGTAAAGTCCAAGAGCCAGTGCGGCCGCGGTCATGTTTGCGCGGCCCGCACTGAACCCGCAGGGGTATTTTTGTCTAATTTTTCCAACCCACTATAAATAGAACATTTTACCATTTTTAGGTTAAGTTTTATGCTCTGAACGCAGCTGAGCTCGTGAGACTGAATATTGTAGCCATTTTTGGCACTTTTGCTCTTTATTATTGAAGATTCTAATTAGTAATTAATTAATATATTTAGTTCCTCATCTATTTCTTCTGTTTTTTCTTTAATTATGTCTAGCTAAATCCATTAGCTAGGGTTGTGGCTCAACCCTAGTGTATTGATGGGTGTTGCATTCTAATGATAGATTGATATTGGGTATTTGTTATTTGGGTTGATTTTATATTTTAATCAAGGATTGGTGGTTGCAAACACTGATTCTAACTTTGTGGGTTTAACTCTTCTCGAGAAAGAGAGACCATGACCCCAAAATTGACCCAACAAGGAATTGGGATGGACCCATGAGAAATGGTAATCCCGAGTAACGGGTTCAATCTTGAGAGAGTAATCACTCTACTTGAACCCTAGTTGCTTGGTCTATTTGGCCTACCCAATTGGGCTCGAGAGAGTCAATTGGATAAAATCGCTCTCTACCGATAGGTGTGAGAGTGGGTACAATTGTGCAACGGTTATAGTATAAGCCCCAAATATATCAGTTATCCTTAGTAGCATCTATCCGTTAATTAGCCACCTAGGTAATGTCATGACCCTAGTGCCTTTCTCCCATTAATTATAACTTAGCAACATTCCCTTAGCATAATTTAGTTTTAATCCTTAGTTTATAATAGTAGTTATAAATATAAAAACCCAAAAATGTTTGAGGTGCAATTAGAAGCACAAATGCATCTCTAGGCTACCCAGACAATACAACTCCACTACTAGCTCCTTGTGGAAATTCGATCTCGAGCCACTATTCGGGTAAAAGCTATTTCAACCCGCTCTTCCTACATTCGTGTAGCGTTGAGTCAGCAGTGATCACTTTTTGGCACCATTGCCGGGGAGCTTACGGTGTTGATTATCTGTTTAGTTAGTTTTGTGTTTTGCTTCTCTTTCCTTCTTTTTACTAATTTTGGTTGTGTCAATCACTCAGGTACACATGGATTTAAATGCAAATGAACCTCTTGGCAATGTGGTCATGGGGGAGGAGGTTGAGGATCTTGAACAAGAAGAGATATTACCTCAAGCTCAAAGGAGAGGTCGAAATGCCAATGCAAATGCTATTCCGAATAAGAACATTCCAGACCCCCCTCCGCCTTCACCAAGAGTGGCCCCAAGAGTTCTACCCAATCAAGGATACGCCAGTGCTATTGTCCTCCCCAAATATGGGCGGGGAACTTTCAAATCACAAATGATATGTTGACCTTGCTCGAGCAAAGAGGGTATTTCACGGGCGCCTACGATCAAAATGCCTACAAGCACTTGAAAGGGTTCCTAGATACATGCTGGGGTAGCAAGCATACAAACGTGTCTGAGGATGCGTTGAGATTGAGGCTTTTCCCATTCTCTCTTCGAGGTAAAACGTTGGATTGGTTAGAGTGGCTCCCCAATCATTCTATCACCACATGGGATGAATTGGAGGACAAATTCATTGCCAAGTTCTTTTCTCCAAGTCATATGGCGGCTCTTCGGGATGAGATTCTAGCTTTCAAAGAAGAGCCAACAGAACCTTTACACGAGATATGGGAAATATATAGAACAATGGTGAAAGAGTGCCCCAATAATGACATGACCGAGGCGATGATACAACAAACTTTTTATCGGGGCATCAACACCACTAATTAGTTCATTGTGAACTAATTAGCCGGAGGGAACTTTATGAAACTTTCTTACCAAGAGGTATTTGATGTACTTGACGAAATGGCCGACACCTCTTCGGCATGGCAAAGCCGAGCAAACGTACCTCAAGGTGACCCCATGGTCATCTATTTGCATAAAGAGGTGCATGACCACAGCCAAGCTATAGACGAACTTATAACAACTATGAATCAGTTGGCTAAGGCGCAATTGCAACAAGTCCAAAACCCACGCCAAGTCAATGCAATAGAAGGTGTGTATATGTTGAAAAGAAGACAAATAGGGCAACAACAACCTCAAAGTAATTGTGAGCAATTTGACAACAACAATGATGGTGGTGGTTATTCGAATGAGTGCTATGATGATCAAAGTGAGGAAGTCCAATATGTCAATAACTACCAAGGGAATAGAGGAAATCAACAATGGCGTCCCCAAGGATATTGGGGCAATCAACAAGGTGGCGGAAATTGGAATAATAACAATCAACAAGGTGGCGGTAATTGGAGTAACAACCAACAACAAAGTGGTGGCAATTGGAACAATAACAATCAAAACAACAATTGGGGTAACCAAGGTAACAATCAAGCGAATTGGATTGGGAACAATAATAATTGGAGAAACAACAACAATAATCAAGGAGGGTGGAATAATAGCGGAAATGAAGGCAACCAGGGGCAAGGATTTCAAAGGCCCCCCATGTACCAACAACCGAACAATCCTCCTCCCTTTAAATCTCAAGGGTCTAGTTCTTCAGGTAGTGATATGGGGAGAATAGAAATGATGTTCGAACAAATGATGAAGAAGAACCAAGACTCCGATGCTCAATTGGCTTCTCATAACACCTCTATTCGGAATTTGGAGGTGCAACTTGGCCAAATCTCTCAATTTTTGAATACTCGACCTAAGGGTGCTCTACCAAGTGATACGGTAGTGAACCCAAAGGGAGGTAACAATAATGTGATGGTGGTTACAACAAAAAGTGGAAGAGCGGTGATAAGCATGCCTCGAATGAAAATCAAGCTGTGAATGACGAACTTGAGTTGCATGATGACAATGTGCCTTTGAGTGTTGAAGATGTGGTTGAACCAAATGTGACCAATGATGTGCGGATTGATATTGATGATGAGGCCGGGGTAGAGACGCAAGATGCCGTGAACCCGTCTAGGGAACATGTTATTGATATGCCCGAGCCGGCGGTTCCCAAGGCCAGGGCACCCTTGCCTAGGCCACCTCCACCTTACCCTCAACGGTTAGCAAAGCAAAAAGGTGACAATCAATTGAAAAAGTTCATTGAAATGATGAAGAGTCTTATTATCAATGTGCCTTTGGTGGAGGCACTTGAACAAATGCCGGGGTACGCAAAGTTTATGAAGGATTTGGTAACTAAGAAGAGGTCGATGGAGTGTGAAATAATTAAAATGATGCATCAAGTGAGTTCTATAATGCATTCTATGGCCCCGAAACTTGAAGACCCCGGAGCTTTTACTATCCCTTGCACTATTGGTAGTGCGGATTTTGCCAAATCCCTTTGTGACTTGGGAGCTAGCATTAACTTGATGCCTTATTCGGTTTTCAAGACTTTGGGAATAGGACAACCTAGGCCAACTTCAATGAGACTTCAAATGGCGGATCGATCGATGAAGTGACCCGTGGGCATTATTGATGATGTTCTTGTTCGTGTTGATAAATTCATATTGCCAGCCGACTTTGTCATATTGGACTGTGAGGTGGACTTTGAAGTGACGATTATTCTTGGAAGACCTTTCCTAGCTACGGGGAAGGCATTGGTTGATGTTGAAGCGGGTGAGTTGACATTTCGTATGGGAGATGAGAAGGTGGTATTCCATGTTTGCAAATCAATGAGACAACCCAATAGCACAGGGGTGTGTTCATTTGTGGACATTGTCACAGCTATGATAGTGGATGACACAAGTTCTATGATAAATGTTGAAGATCCTCTTGAGGCCGTGCTTCTTAACATGGATGTCAATGATGATGCCGGTGGAGTGGAGTGCGTGAATGCATTGCATGGTATGGGTTCATATTCATATGAGCCTAGAAAGTTATCTTGGGGTCTTGAAAACCGCAAAACACCACCAACAAAGCCATCGATTGAGGAGCCATCAGTGTTGGAGTTGAAGCCCCTTCCTCCATACCTCAGGTATGAATTCTTGGGTTCAAATTCCACTTTACGTGTTATTCTTTCATCTTTCTTAACTAACATGAAGGTTGACGCCACTTTGGTGTTCAAAAGCGTAAAACATCAATTGGATGGACATTGGCCGATATTTGGGGAATAAGCCCCGCCTTTTGCATGCATAAAATCATATTGGAAGAGGATGCGAAGCCTTTACTTGAACAACAAAGAAGACTAAATGAGTCGATGCAAGAAGTGGTAAAGAAAGAGGTTATCAAGTGGCTTGACACCGGTGTGGTTTATCCAATCTCCGATAGCTCATGGACCTCTCCGATCTAATGTGTGCCAAAAGAAATATGGGATGATGGTAGTGACAAATGCTAACAACGAGCTTATTCCGACTCGGAAGGTTATGGGTTGGTGAATTTGTATGGATTAGAGGAAGCTCAATAAGGTGACAAGAAAAGATCATTTCCCGTTACCATTCCTTGACCAAATGCTCGATCGTCTTGCGGGCTGGGCTTTCAATTGTTTTCTAGATGGTTACTCGGGGTAAAATCAAATTCTAATTGCCATAAAGGACCAAGAGAAGACGACCTTTACATGTCCTTATGGCACGTTCGCTTTCTCGAGAATGCCGTTTGGACTATGTAATGCTCCGGCGACCTTCCAACATTGCATGATGGCTATTTTCAATGACATGGTGGAGGATATCTTGGAGGTCTTCATGGATGATTTTAGCGTGGTTGGGGATTCGTTTGAGGAATGCTTGGTAAATTTTGATAGGGTCTTGGCAAGATGTGAAGAAACTAACCTCATTCTCAATTGGGAAAAATGCCACTTTATGGTAGAAGAAGGTATAATGTTGGGTCACAAGATCTTGAAGCGAGGAATTGAAGTTGATAAGGCCAAAATCGAGGTCATTTCGAGGCTTCCTCCCCCTACTTCTGTCAAAGGGGTGAGGAGTTTTCTTGGCCATGCCGCGTTCTACTGGCGGTTCATCAAAGATTTTTCGAAGGTTGTGAATTCACTTTGAAAGTTGCTAGAGAAAGATGCCAAGTTTCTTTTTGATGAAAAATGCATTGAGGCCTTTGAAGTTTTAAAGCACAAGTTGACCTCAACTCCTATCATCATCGCAAACTAATTGGAGTTTGCCCTTTGAACTAATGTGTGATGCAAGTGACGTTGCGGTGGGGCGGTGTTAGGTCAATGAATTAGTAAAATGTTCCATCCCGTGTACTATGCAAACAAGACTATGAATGAAGCTCAACAGAATTACACGGTGACGGAGAAGGAATTGTTGGCAATTGTATTTGCCATGGAAAAATTTCGGCCTTATCTTATGGGGGCCAAGGTGATTGTGCACACAGACCATGCCACCCTTAGGTATTTGATGTCCAAGAAGGATTCCAAGGTGAGATTGATGAGATGGATGCTACTCCTTCAAGAATTTGACTTAGAAATAGTGGATCAGAAGGGAAGTGAAAATCAAGTTGCGAACCATTTGTCCCGGTTAGAGGAAGAAGGGAGGCCAAGTGACGGCCTTGAAATAAATGATGCATTCCCCGACGAGCAACTTCTTTCTGTGTCTAGGTATGACATTCCATGTTTCGCGGACATCGCCAACTTCATTGTGACCGGAATTGTCCCGTGCGAGCTCTCTTCCAACCAAATGAAGAAAATAAAATGGGATAGTTTGGATTTTTATTGGGATGAGCCGTACTCGTTTAAAATTTGCACGGATGGTGTGATAAAAATATATGTCACGGAAGGTGAACAATTGAGCATATTGAAGGCTTGTCACTCCTCTCCCTATGGTGGCCATCATGGAGGGGTGAGGACGGATTAAAAGGTTTTGAGTTGCGGTTTCTATTGGCCAACTTTATTTAAGGATGCTAGTGATTTGGTAAAGAGATGTGATGCATGCCAAAGAGCCAGCAGAATTTCAAAAAGAGATGAGATGCCTCTCAATACGATTCTCGAGGTGGATAATTTTTATGTTTGGGGCGTCAATTTCATGGGTCCGTTCGTGAGCTCCTGTGGGAACACTTACACTCTCGTGGCGGTGGATTATGTCTTGAAGTGGGTTGAAGTCATGGCTTTGCCTAACAATGAAGCCCTGAGTGTTGTGGCATTTTTGAAAAAGAGTATCTTCACATGTTTTGGCACTCCTCGTGCTATCATTAGTGATGGGGAGTCTCACTTTTGCAACAAGGGTTTTGATGCATTGCTTTCCAAGTATGGAGTAAATCACAAGGTGACTACCCCCTATAATCCTCAAGCTAGTGGTCAAGTGGAAGTCTCCAACCATGAAATAAAGAGTATCTTGTCCAAGATAGTTAATGCTAATAGAACCGATTGGTTGAAAAAGTTGGATGACGCTCTATGGGCGTACCAGACGACTTATAAGACCACAATTGGTATGTCCCCTTACCGATTGGTATTTGGAAAAGCTTTCCATTTTTCGGTGGAATTAAAGCTCAAGGCTATGTGGGCCTTGAGGAAATTGAACTTGGAATGGGATGTTGCGGCAAATCTCCGTGTTGAGCAACTTAATGAGCTTGATGAGTTTTGATTTTATGCCTACTCCAGCTCGTCCTTGTATAAGGACAAGATGAAGTATCATCACGACAAATATGCTCGGTGAAAGGAATTCAAGGTTGGTGATATGGTTCTTCTTTTTAACTCCCGGTTGAGGTTATTTCCAGGAAAGCTCAAGTCAAAGTGGAGTGGGCCATTTGAAGTGGTATGTGTGACTCCTTTTGGTGCTCTTGATCTCAAGAACAAGAATGGTGAAGTATTCCAGGTCAATGGGCAGCGTGTCAGGCATTATTTGAGGAAGTTTGATGACATCCACGTGGTGGCACTCATTCATTTGAAGTGATGTGATGGTAACATGCGTCATGTCACGATGTTAAATCAGGCTCTTTTTGGGAGGCAACCCATGTCTTTTTCTTTCTCTTTGATTTTTTTTGTAGCTTAGGATTTTTGAGCTAATTGTTTGTGAGATGTTGCAGGGATTGTGTTGAAGTAGTGCAAAACAAAAGGTAAGAAATTGCAGTCTCTGAAGTTTGCCAGTGCGGCTACGGTGCATTTTTGTGCGGTCTGCACGGGCATGAGCCAAGTTTGCAAAGTCTCTGAAGTTTGCAGTGCAGCTGGTGTGCATTTTTGCGCGGTCAGTGCTAGCAAGCCTAAAGTATGGTGCTCTCTGAAGTTTTCCACGTGGCCGCGGTGCATTTTTGTGCGGTCCTCATGGGCTGCTTAGTGCAAGGCTACAGGACAAAAATTCAGCGCGGTCCGCGGTTACTTTTACGTGGCCGCGCTAGTAGGTGAGTACGAGCCCCACTGGGTGTCTATAAATAGAGACCAAGGGTCTTATTTTACCCTATTCTCAATTTGACACCACATAACCCTAATTTTACTGTTCATCATTTTTGGAGCCCGTTCTTCTTGCTTGATTGGATTAATTGCACTCATTCTTCATCAATCTGGTAACATCTCATGCACTCATGGATAATTAATTCCTTAGTTTTCATCTCATTTGATGCCTAGTAGTGTAACTTCTTAGTTTTTTTTTTCTTCCCATTTTTCATTGAATTACTAGGTTAGGTTAGACTTCTTGCTAGTTTTTTGTGTGATAAACATGCTTATGGATTGGGTAACTGAGTAGGGACAAGTAGGAGTCAAAACATGAACAAAAATGAAAGAAATCATGAAACCCAAACTTAGTCCTTATCCCTAGCTCAAAGCGGTCCGCGTTGCATTTTTGCGCGGTCCGAGGAGTTCTTCTGTTGCAATTAAACTGTTTCCAGCGAGGCCGCATTGCACTTTTGTGCAGCCCATGCTGGCCCACCGTGGTCGCGCCCCTGTTTTGTGCGATCCGCGGTGGGAGATATAGAGAGCATGTTTCGGAGGCCTTTGCCCAGCACGGACCACGGTCACTTTTGCGCGGTCCGCGGTGTCTCCAACGCGGTCGCGTACTTGTTTTGTGCGGTCTGTGATACTAAGTACTGCAGCCTGTCCTGCCACTGTGTTCTGCAATCAATTGTTTCTTCCTCCTGTGTCATTCACCTATTTCATTGCATGTGCTTAAACTAACAATGTTAGATGCGTGTTTTTACAGATCATGATTAGACAAAAGGGCAGCAAATAATCACAACAACCCAGGAGAGGTGGTTCATCCCGAGGGGGTAAAGGCAAGAGAATCGCCAAACTCACTCCCCAGGCTCGAGAAAACATAAAAAAGACCTAGAAAGTGATAAAAGTTGCTGATAAGGCTGCTTCTCATTCGTCGGGGAGTGAGTATGTGCCCTCCAAAAGCATCTCCTCAGATTCAATCCCAACTCACATAACCAACCCCTTCCACCTAGTTGATACCCCTCCACCATCACCCGCTTCCAAAAAACTAGTGAATGTAGTCTCGAATTCTTCTGACGAGTCCGTACCCGGTAGTGGGAAATACTCCACCTCCCCCACATCTTTATTATCTGGGGAGAGTGCAAGCAAAGATGAGGGAGGTGAGCCTCAGATTGGGGGTATTAGAAGAACTTGAAAACCTGAAGTTTAGGAAGATTGATTTGTTAGTCAAGTGGCATTTCACAAGTTTAGGAAGTGGTGGTCGGTGAGGAAGTTGATACCGGAGAGAAGTTTTATTGACACTGACCTTTTACCCCACAACCCGAATGTGCAAAGGGAGTTCCGAACTAGACATGGCTGGGAGTTTTTCTCGGAGAAGTGCATAGATGCAAATGAGCATATGCTTAGTGAATTTTACTCTAACGTGGCTCACATTGTCAAGGATACTAAGGCGACCAAAGTGAGAGACAAAGTAGTGTTGTTTGATGGCACCTCTTTGAATGACTATTTGGGGTTCCGAGATGAGGATGAGTCGCTTTATCTAGCAAAGTTAGGGATGGGGGAGGAAGTCCGTCCTTGGTTGGCTCAGTTCTTAGCTATCCCAGGTACTGTTCCACAGTGGATGCAAGTGGGGAAGAAAATAATACGGAACACCTTCAACTTTGAGGCTCGAGGGCGGTTGACATTTGTATGCAGTCAGCTTGACCCTTCTATCCACAATAAGGCTATTCCACTTACCCGGGCTGTTCTTGTTGCATCTATTATGGCCGGGTACCCTATCAATGTGGGTAATGTGATGTAGAGGGTGATTTCTGCTGTGGGACAAGAGCATGACCGGAACTACCCTTTTCTCAACACCCTTTCTGTGTATTTTAGGGATCTAGAGGTCGAGAAGAAAAGGTATGACATCAATACCAAGCTTTGGCCCCTTACTCTTGGTACAGCATGCAGGGCTCGGACAACCCTAAATCCAAGAACTACAAGCCACCTGCCTCTGTCCCAACTGGCCAGTCTGAGGAGCTAGTTGCTGTCAAGCCTTCCACCGAGTCTGCTACCACTACAGTTGTATACTTGCCTCCAGGACCATCCTCCTCTGCTGGTCCCAGTACTTCAGCGGGCCCGGGGGTGCCATCTTCAAAGACTCATCCCTTTACTTCCCATCAGTTGAGTCAATCCTTGGCTAGCTTGAACAACTGGATGTCGGCTGCGACTTCCAAGTTGTCCACTTTGTCCTCCACTATTTAGACTCAGGCAGCACCTTAGTCAACCCAGATTCCTCAGTCCATTGAGGACACTTTGAAGAAGCTCCTGGAAAAACAGGAAAAGATTATGGAGACACAGGCCACTTGGACTACTGCTGTGGAGTCACATGCCAAGGCTCTGAAGGAGCATATGAAGCTGAGGAAAACACGGGCTTCTAATGAGTCTGTGAGGTAGCTCAAGACAGATGTGGACAAGCTATTGGCAGATCAGATGCCTTTAGACTTGTTATTCGGGGACCCAACCCTAGATCCAGCAGCACCAGTAGTAGAGGCACAGCAGGAGCAGCCACCCAGGCAGCCTAGGAAGAAGAGGAAGCTCCCCAGTATAGCTGATGCAGTGATTGAGGTGGCAGTCCCGTAGGAGACCCCTTCTAGTTTGCCATATGCTGCACCTAGCATTCAGCCGGTCCAGGAGCAGGTCCTAGTCCCAGCAGCTGAGCAGCAGGAGTCTGGGAACCAGTCTGAGGTTCCTGCCCATATTGAGGATCCCATGCAGACGGACCAGTCCTAGGGAGATCTTTTATATCCTTTCATTGATTTTTATGCTTATTTGTGTAGTTGGCATTGGGGACAATGGAAGCTCTTATTCTTGGGGGTGCACCCTACTTTTTGATTATCTGGATGACTGTATATATAGATTGAATGCTTTTGCTTTACTTTGATTTTCTATTTCGGGTTGTGTATAACTTTACATTTAGCTACCTTTATCGTACTTTTATTCTCTCTTTTGGTCTATATATAAAGTTACATTTCTATATATATTCATCCCCCGTTGTATATTCTACTCCCATATTGTACATATTTATTCGGTTTTCTATTTTTGCAAAAAAACATTTCTAGCTTTATACATAGGCTCGTAGTCTTTTATTTTGTTTTTGGCATTTTCAATAAGCCCTTGGTTTTCTTAATGCCACGGTTCTTTCCAAGGGTGGAGTAGTGTGCGAACCAAGTGGCTCTTCCCAATGATAGATGGCATGACTACCTTCTTAATGGTTTGAGTCCATTTTTTATTTTTCTTTTTGTTTTTGGATAGTTGTAGTTAAGGGTACCTCAAGCAAAGCTTCACTTGGGCCTAGCACATTTGCCTTTGATCCTATGGTCAAAGACATAATGTTGTGTTTAGGATGGTGAAAGTTGTGGCCTTGAGACTCTTGTGTTGACCAAACAATCATCATGTGATCTTTTCGGACCATTGTGTGCTTAAATCATAACTAAGGTCGTTGTGGGCCCTCGGCTCGATGTCTTTAGCAATCCTTGAGTGTGTGTGGTGGGAAATCGAATTGTGAGTCCAAGTCCCGAGCCAATGGTCTAGAACTTGCCCTGAATGTTTGTTGAGGCGAAATCATAGGTGAAATTTGACTTGAGAAGTGATTATAGGCTCTCCTTGATTCAAATGTCAAGTTGAACAATTCCATGACCTACCAATGAGATGATCCTTAGTTAATCCTTTTGAGCCTTAAACCTTTTTCTTTCAAGAACCGATGCTACAAGCCTATACCCGTTCTTAATGATACCCTCTCTTGGCACCTAAATCTTCCCTTGAGTAATGACAAATGTCTAAGTTTGGGAGGAGAGACAAGAAAGGAAACAAAGTGGTAAAAGCTACAAAAGCAAAAGAAAAGGAAGGCAATGAAAAGAAAGAAAAGAAAAAGATAAAAAGAAAGACCAATGTGAACCAGAATAAAAAGGGATTCAAGGAAAACAAAAGTGAAAAAGATGTGGAAAAAGTAGAAAAAGGAGAAATGCTCTGAATTGCATAAGAAAGAGTTACAATATGTCCATCTAACCCTTTGAAAAGAAGTTAAGTACTCAAATGAGTCAAGAAAGTGTGCCAAAATGAATCAGAAGAAGTTCTTAAGGGAAGATTGAACCCACTTGAACAAAAGCATGTCCTACCCTTACCCAAAAGCCTTCACAATGAATCCACAAAAGCCTTATATGATCTTGAGTTGAAGGAAGCCTACATTAGTGGATACTTACATAAGGGGCAAGCATATGGTACCTAGAGCCGTACTTGTGACCTTCTTCTTGAGAGAGATGAGTGTGACCTTCTTCTTGAGAGAGATGAGTGAAAATCCATCAACATCGGTTTGTGTGTCAATACTATAAAAGGTGAGGTTCGCTTAGCGAGAGTTGAGGACATGTGAGTTTGGGTTCCATAATGACCAAAGTAATTGAGAGAAGTTCTTTGATGAAATGTGTCAACTCTTGATGCTCTTGTGTCACACTTGATCCATAGTTTTCAAAGTCTAAATGTGTTAATGATGCATTCGTATTGAGGGCAATTGTTAGTACCAATTGATGCTTGTTTAGGTTACTTTAGGATAGCAGGAATTACTTGGATGTTCCTTTAAGGGGTGGGTCTTATTTTGCTTGCTTGAGGACAAGAAAAGGTTTAAGTTTGGGGGAGTTGATAAGTAGGATTTTAACGTGTTTTATGCCCCTAATTGCCTATGCTTTGAGTATAAATTGCTACAAAATAGTCCCAAAATGCTCACAGGTTGTGCTTGATTGCAGGTTTGAGCGACAAAGTGACGAAATGTCAAAGATCGGCTCAAAAAGGAGTGAAACCTGCTCAAGTATCAAAGACCAAGTGAAGTGAAGGAAAAAGAGCCTAGTGCGGACCGCTCAACTGTGACCACGACCGCACTAGGATGTTTAGAGATGGGGTATATTAATAGCAAAGACAGTGCGGCCAAGGTCAGATTCTTGCAGCCCGCGTTCGTCCATCGCGGCTGCACTGCCTATTTATGCAGTCTGCGTCAGGAGATTCAAAGAGCTATTATTTTGGTCAATAGCAATCCATGCGGCCGCGGTCATCACCACGTAGTCCCCGCCAGACCTCTTACACGGCCACGTTACCTTTTTACGCGGTCCGCATCCTTCAAGTTCAGAGAGATGAATAGTGAAGTCTAAGAGCCAGTGCGGCCGCGGTCGTGTTTGCGCGGCCCCCACTGACCCCGCAGGGGTATTTTTGTCTAGTTTTTTTAGCCCACTATAAATAGAACATTTTACCATTTTTAGGTTAAGTTTTATGCTCTGAACGCAGTTGAGCTCGTGATATCGAATATTGTAGCTATTTTTGGCACTTTTGCTCTTTATTTTTGAAGATTCTACTTAGTAATTAATTAATATGTTTAGTTCCTCATCTATTTCTTCTATTTCTTCTTTAATTATGTCTAACTAAACCCATTAGCTAGGGTTGTGGCTAAACCCTAGTGTGGGTAATTGATGGGTGTTGCATTCTAATGATATATTGATATTGGGTATTTGTTATTTGGGTTGATTTTATGTTTTAATTAAGGACTGGTGGTTGCAAACACTGATTCTAGATTTGTGGGTTTAACTTTTCTTGAGAAAGAGAGACCATGACCCCAAAATTGACCCAACAAGGAATTAGGATGGACCCATGAGAAATGCTAGTCCCAATTAATCGGTTTAATCTCGAGAGAGTAATCACCCTACTTGAACCCTAGTTGCTTGGTCTAATTGGCCTCGAGAGAGTCAATTGGGCAAAATCACTCTCACTACCGAGAGGTGTGAGAGTGGGTACAATTGTGCAACAGTTATAGCATAAGCCCCAAATATATCAGTCTATCCTTAGTAGAATCTACCCGTTAATTATCCACCTAGGTAATGCCATGACCCTAGTGCCTTTCTCCCATTAATTACAACTTAGCAACATTCCCTTAGCATAATTTAGTTTTAATCCTTAGTTCATACTAGTAGTTATAAATATAAAAAACCAAAAATGTTTGAAATGCGATTAGAATCACAAACGCATCTCTAGGCTAGACAGACAATACAACTCCACTACTAGCTCCCTGTGGAAATTCGATCCCGAACCACTATTTGGGTAAAAGTTGTTGTAACTCGCTCTTCCTACATTAGTGTAACATTGAGTCAGCAGTGATCAAGCCACTTGCCAGGTTCATATCCGTTCCAATTCAGTATACTTTCAATCTTGTTATCCCACCATTTATCCTTATCCACGCGGTTGACTCGCTCAATGTGATGGTAAGTTTCTCCGCCTATCTTCCTTCTTCCTCCGATTGTCGGGATAGTCTGGCAACTGTATATAGGATTGCTACCGTCGCCGTGAATAATCACCTCATGGCGATTCCATTCAATATTCACTACCTAGTGTAGGGTTGATGTGACAGCCCCAACGGTATGAATCCAAGGTCGTCCCAGGAGCAAGTTGTAGGATGCTAAGACATCTATTACTTGAAAGTCAACGTCGAACCAAGTCGGTCCCATTTGTAGACACAAATTGATTTCCCCTATAGTGGACCTTTGGGAACCATCTAAAGCTTTGAGATTGATGGCTACATCTTTGATCTCATGCAAGCTCTTTCCCAATGTTTTGAAAGTCACCAAGGGACAAATATTGAGGTTGGACCCTCCGTCAATCAAAATTCTAGTGATGAAATGATCCTCGCAATGCACGGTGATAATTTAGTTTTAATCCGTAGTTCATACTAGTAGTTATAAATATAAAAACCCAAAAATGTTTGAAATGCAATTAGAATCACAAACGCATCTCTAGGCTAGACAGACAATACAACTCCACTACTAGCTCCCTGTGGAAATTCGATCCCGAACCACTATTTGGGTAAAAGCTGTTGTAACCCGCTCTTCCTACATTCGTGTAACATTGAGTCGGCAGTGATCAAGCCACTTTCCAGGTTCATATCCGTTCCAATTCAGTATACTTTCAATCTTGTTATCCCACTATTTATCCTTATCCACGTGGTTGACTCGCTCAATGTGATGGTAAGTTTCTCCGCCTATCTTCCTTCTTCCTTCGATTGTCGGGATAGTCTGGCAACTGTATATGGGATTGCTACCGTCGCCGTGAATAATCACCTCATGGCGATTCCATTCAATATTCACTACCTGGTGTAGGGTTGATGCGACAGCCCCAACGGTATGAATCCAAGGTCATCCCAGGAGCAAGCTGTAGGATGTAAGACATCTATTACTTGAAAGTCAACGTCGAACCAAGTCGGTCCCATTTGTAGACAAAAATTGATTTCCCCTATAGTGGACCTTTGGGAACCATCAAAAGCTTTGAGATTGATGGCTCCATCTTTGATCTCATGCAAGCTCTTTCACAATGTTTTGAAAGTCACCAAGGGACAAATATTGAGGCTGGACCCTCCGACAATCAGGATTCTAGTGATGAAATGATCCTCGCAATGCACGGTGATGTGTAATGCTTTGTTGTGGCTCAGCCCTTCCGGTGGTAGCTCATCTTCGTGGAAAGTGATTTAGTGACTCTCCAATACTTGCCCCACCATGTTTGCCATTTCTCCTACAGTTATGTTGCTAGGTACATATGCCTCACTCAGTATCTTCAACAAGGCGTTCTTATGTGCATCGGAGTTTTGCAGAAGAGCCAGGATGGAGATCTGTGCCGGTGTTTTATTTAGTTGATCAACGACTGAGTACTCTTTTGCTTGTATCTTCCTCCAGAGATTATCGTGCCTAGTTTCAATAGGCCGTCCAAAGGCCTTCTTACTTGATTCATCTAAGTGTTCCAGAGTATAAACCCTATCAGTTCTTGTCATACCCTGTTTCGCAACTGCTTCTCCGATGTTGGCTTTTCCCTTTCTCCTTGCCTCGACTGTGTAATCCCAGGGGATGGTCTTCGTATGGAATGGTGTTATGGCTGACATTGCTATCAGGATGGGTACCCTTACTTTGGCAGGTAACACAGCAGCTTTGGCAGGTGCCTTTGGGGACCCAAACTCAACCTCGATTGGTCCTGGCGTCTTTGCAGGAGATGGTGTTTCAAGATCGAGTGGTATGGATATGTTCACTTCGGTGTAACCTTCATCCGATCGACCCTTTGGGGTCCCAATCATCCTCTATCTCAATCATATGAATGACTCCACCTTTGTGGTCATGCAGAGGGTTGTTATGGACATTCGGAGTAGGTTCCTTTGCCACAATGATCTTGTTGTCAATCAAAGCCTGAACCTTGTCCTTCAAGGAGCAACACTAATCAATGGTGTGCCCCTTCATTCCGGAATGGTATGCACATATTTTGTTTAGGTTGATCTATTGGGAAGGGTTTTTTGGAGTTATGGCAGGGATAGTGGCGATGTAACCAGTAGCTTTAAGCCTTTCATATAGCTGGTCGATTGGTCCGACAATGGCTGTGTATTGTTTGGGAGGTCTACGGTTGAAGTTTGGTCGGGGTCTAGAGAAATTTTGGTGAGGTGATTGATAGTGAGCTTGTTAGGTATTTTAGGCTTGGTAGACGTGTGGGGGTTAAGAGTATTTGGGTGAAGTATACTAATATTTGGGAGGTGGAGATATTTGGTAAGTAGGTGGTGGAGCTTGGTAAGAAGGCAAAGGTGCTGGGTAATTTGAGGTAGGTTGATATGTAAGAGGGGTATTGGGTAGGTTTGGTATTTTATTGGAGATTTTGTCCTCTGTGCAACCATCACAGCACCTACATCCCTTTTCTTAGATGTGCCACCAGACCGTAGAGCCTTGTTGGTAGCCTGCAATGCTTCAAAGTTAGTGACCATACCACTTTTGGTACCTTCCTCGATCCTCTCCCCTAGTTTGATGATGTCGGAAAATTTCAAGCCTTCAATCAACATCAACCTCTCATAATACTGTGGGCCCTGAGCCTGGATGAAAAACCTGTTCATTTGTTCTTCTTCCAAAGCCGGCCTGACCTTAGCAGCTTCTGATCTCCAACGAGTAGCATACTCGCGGAATATCTCTGTGGGTTTCTGCTTTAAGTTCTGGATGTAGAACACATCTGGTGCATTCTCCGTGTTAAATCTGAATCTGTCCATGAAATTGGAATCCATACTTACCCAACTCGTCCACTTCTTCAAGTCTTGGCTAATGTACCAAGATAGAGCATCCCCTTTCAGACTTCTCATAAAGAGCTTCATGCGAATCTTTTCATCTTTTCATACTCCGACCAATTTGTCGCAGTATGTCCTTAGATAAACTCTGGGATCCCCGGTGCCATCGAACATTTCAAACTTGGGAGGTTTGTACCCATCGAGCAGTTCGACATCTGGTTGAATGCAGAGGTCTTCGTAATTCACTCCATCGATCCCCTTGCTTCCTTCAACACCCTAAACTCGGCTAGTCAGCTTCTTGAGTTTTGCGGCAAGATTCTTGATAAGAGATCCTTTGTCATCGGACTGAGGTGTGCCCAAGGTGGGCAGAATGGTGTGTGGCATGGTTTCCACATAGATGGGGGTGTTGTGGTGATGATTGTTTGTGGAATTTAGTGGTTCAGGGATGAGCAGTGGGGTGTTGCTTAAAGTGTGGCATGTATTGCAGTGGTGATAGGGAGTGGATTGGTTCTATAGTTTTGGGATGTTTGGAGAAGGTGTGGGATTTTGAGTGTTTGGGATGTAGACATCTGGGGTAGTGAGGGAAAATTACAAGCTTGTAAAATTCCGAACTTGGTCCAGTTCTTCCTGAAATTTTAGTAACTTTTGTTCGAGCTAGGAGGCACTTTCCTTGGAAATCTGAATACCCTGGGGAACCTCTACCCTTTCAACTGAGTTCTCCTTTCTGATGTTTCTCAAATCTTCTATTTTTCCCTTGTTCTTGTTTTTGATAGGACTCGAAGGAGGAGGAGGTGGAGGGCCCTTGGATCTTTTGGAGTAAGATGACGATGCCAGAGTGCACGAACTAACCTTTAGGGAAGGGGAATAAAACAAAAAGCAAAAACAAAAAGGTAACAAGTTAGTCTGGATTATGAGGAGAGAAACATTACAATATTTAAATACATAGTGCAAGAATATAAATCGTGTCCTAATTTGGGAGCCTCGTTGTGCCCGAGGTAGGCCTAGCGGCAAGTTGATTTGGAGAACTTATAATGCTAAATGCCTCATTTTATTTATAACAATAAGATAAATCCCAAAACAAAACTAAAATTTCGGAAAATAGAAATGTCACTAATGGCCATTGGCCTTATTACATTTAAAGAAAAAATAAAAGAATCCTATCTATTTGGTCCTAGAAGGACTTTCCCCAGACTCGGCATCGTTAGCTCCATCAAACAGCTTTACCAGCTCACGTAGTCCCAGCAGCAAGTAGGCTCTAGCCAAGTGTCCTCCTTCGTTTCCTTCAGAGTTCTGGCAATTTTCAATCCTCTGGATGAACTTCCTTTCCAGCTCCACTAAACCATGCTCCAGATACCCCAGTCGCTTGTTGGCGTTGATCGCCATATCTTTCCATTCTTCAATAAGCTTTTGATAGGCTTCTTGAATTTCCTGGTGCTCGCTTTCGCATTCCCGAATCCTCTTGCTCAATTGATTGTACTTAACCTCTATTTCAGCCTTTTTGTCAATGACCCTGTGACCTCGAACAAACCTAGGTTGTCCTAACCCACCATGATTGTTTTCCAACCAACTTGGATAGTAGGGGGTATAACCAGCATAGTACCAGTTCCCAAGATGATTTTGCAATGCCACATGTGTTGAGCTTGACACTTGTATGGGCTATCATCGTCTTGAAAGTCGTCCCTGAAGTGACTAATTTTGTCGACCTTTGGTGTGACCCGCTTCTTTCTTGCCTGTCTCATGGCTCGGAGAGGGACATAGGGATAAGTTCCTCTTAGACCAGTGAGTATAAGAAATGGTGCATCCCGAGATCGGACGATGAAATCTTCAGTAGGGAACCATTCGAACATCCATTGCACTTGGTGTTCTTTCAGATTTTCAAGCAACTCTACCCATGCTTTAGCATCTTCTGGCTGAGCAAACATGTTAAGCATATAGTTCATTCGCTTTGGTTGATGGAAGGCGATATGATCATCCCAATTTTTGTGTAGAATCTCTTGCCGATATTCACCCTTTTGGAGGTGCTCCATGAGCCAGAGTTGGAGTAGTAAGTTACAACCCTCAAAGTGTTTGGACCCTTATTGACATTTTTCTAGGGCTCGGTATATCTCCGCAACAATCAAAGGTACTATGCTAAAAGGCTGCCCGCCAATTTCTTCCATCAAAGTCTTGGTGACCATGGCCAGTCTGGTATGGATTCTAGACTTCTTCATAGGAAACACTATCATACCCAAAAAGCAGAACACAAAGACGAAGACTCTTCTGTGGATATGCCCCAATGATGTGAGGGAGAATTCATCTTGGTAAGTGTGGTAGGACATGCTATGGCCGTACTTCTCGTACAGATAGTCGAAAGGAATGTGGAATCCTTCAGGAACAAGAACAAGGGGAAAATGGAAGATTTGAGCCACTCTTCAAGAAACACCCCACTGCTCATCCTTGAACCACTAAATTCCACAAACGATCATCACCACAACCCCATCTATGTGGAAACCTTGCCATACCCCACTCAGCCTGCCTTGGGCACAACTGAGTCCGATGACAAAGTCTCTCTTATCAAGAATCTGGCTGCGGAACTCAAGAAGCTAACTAGCCAAGTTCAGGGTGTTTAAGGAAGAAAGGGGATCGAGGGACTGAATTATGAAGAATCTTTGCATTCAACCAGATGTCGAACTGCCCGAGGGGTACAAACGTCCCAAGTTTGAAATGTTCGATGGCACCGAGGATCCAGAGTTCATCTAAGGACATACTGCGACAAATTGGTCAGAGTAGGAAAAGATGAAAAGATTCGCATGAAGCTCTTTATGAGAAGTCTGGAAGGGGATGCTCTATCTTGGTACATTATCCAAGACCCGAAGAAGTGGACGAGTTGGAAAAGTATGGCATTCGATTTCATGGACAGATTCAGATTTAACACAGAGAATGCACCAGATGTGTTCTACATCCAGAACTTAAAGCAGAAACCCATAGAGACATTCCACGAATATGCTACTCATTGGAGATCAAAAGCCGTTAAGGTGAGGCCGGCTTTGGAAGAAGAACAAATAACAGGTTTTTCGTCCGGGCTTAGGACCCATAGTATTATGAGAGGTTCATGTTGATCGTAGGCCAAAAATTTTCTGACATCATCAAACTAGGGGAGAGGATCGAGGAAGGTATCAAAAGTGGTATGGTCACTAACTTTGAAGCATTGCAGGCTACCAACAAGGCTCTACAGTCTGGTGGCCCATCTAAGAAAAGGGATGTGGGTGTCGTGATGGTTGCACAGAGAATGAAATCCTCAATAAAATACCAAACCTACCCAATACCCCCTCCTACATATCAGCTTACCTCAAATTACCCAGCACATTTTCCTTCTTACCAAGCTCTACCACCTACTTACCAAACATCTACACCTCACACATATCAGCCTACTTTACCCAAATACTTCCAACCAGCACACATCTACCAAGCCTACAATACCCAACAAGCTCACTATCAATCACCTCGCCAAAATTTCCCTAGACCCAGACCAAAGTTTGACAGCAGACCTCTCAAACAATACACCGCCATTGCCGAACCAATCGACCAGCTGTATGAAAGTCTTAAAGTTGCTGGTTACGTCACCCCTATCCCTGCCATAACTCCAAAAAACCCTTCCCAATGGATCAACCCAAATAAAACCTGTGCATACCATTCCGGCATGAAGGGGCATACCATTGATGAGTGCCGCTCCCTGAAAGATTTAGATTCAGGCTTTGATTGACAACAAGATCATTGTGGCAAAGGAGCCTGCTCCGAATGTCCTCAACAACCCCTTGCCTGGCCATAAAGGCGGAGGCATTCACATGATCTAGATAGAGGATGATTGGGACCTTAAAGGGTCGATCGGATTAATCGCTGAAGGTGAGGAGCCAGAGAAATCAACAGTCACACTTAATCCGATTGTAGTCTAGATCCAGCCTTTTGAAGACGCTGAAGTGGACATGTCCATACCACTCAATCTTGAAACACCATCTTCTACAAAGACGCCAGGACCAATTGAGGTTGATTTTGGGTCCCTAAAGGCACCTGCGCTATTTAAAGTTGTTGTGTTACCTCCCAAAGAAAGAGTACCCATCCTAGCGGCAATGTCAGCCATAGTACCATTCTATACGAAGACCATGCCCTCGGATTACACAACCGAGGCAAGGAGAAAAGGAAAATCCAAAACCAGAGAAGCAGTTGCAGCGCAGGGTATGACAAGAACCGATAGGGTTTATACTCCGGAACGTTTAGCTGAATCAAGTAAGTAGGCCTCCGGTCGGCCTATTGAAATTGCACCCGATGATCTCTAGAGGAAGATACAAGCAAAAGGGTACTCAGTCATTGATCAACTAAACAAAACACCAGCACAAATCTCCATCCTAGCTCTGCTGCAAAGCTCTGATTTACATAAGAATGCTTTGTTGAAGATACTGAGTGAGGCATATGTACCCAGCAACATAATCGGAGGAGAAATGGCAAACATGGTAGGGCAAGTATTAGAGAGTCACTAAATCACTTTCCACGAAGACGAGCTACCGCTGGAAGGTCTAAGCCACAACAAAGAATTGCATATCGTTGTATAGTTCGAGGATTATTTCATCACCAGGATTCTGATCGACGGAGGGTCCAGCCTCAATATTTGTCCATTGGTAACTCTCAGAACATTGGGAAAGAGCCTGCATGAGATCAAGGATGGAGCCATCAATGTCAAAGCTTTCGATGGTTCCTAAAGGTCCACTATTGGGGAAATTAGTTTGTGTCTACAAATAGGACCAACTTAGTTTGACGTTGACATTAAAGTGATAGACATCCCAACATCTTACAACTTACTATTGGGACGACCCTAGATCCATATCGTTGGAGCTGTCGCATCAACCCTACACCAGGCAGTGAAGTTTGAATAGAATCACCAAGAGGTGATTACTCATTGCGATGGTAGCAATCCCATATACGGTCGCCATACTATCATGGCAATCAGATGAAGAAGGAAGATAGGTGGAGAAACTTACCATCACATTGAGCGAGTCAACGCCGTGGACAAGGATAAATGGTGGTATAACAAGATGGAAAGTATACTGAATTGGAACGGATATGAACCTGGCAAGGGGCTCGGCAAGAACCTCCAGGGAATCACCAAACCTATCAAACTGAAGAAACATGGTACCAGTTTTGGTTTGGGATATGAATACACTTGGGAGGAGTTCAACCACTGGTCGCCACCATGGCGTAGTCGCTACTATCCACTGGAGCATCCGATACCTCGCCTAGAGCAGACTTTCCAGCCAGCCGATGTCATATATGGGTCAGAAGAAGAGGAAGCACTGGCAACAATGAGGAATTTGTTTTTGGAAGATGATAACATGGACTGTTGCGTCCTTTCCGAGGAGGAAGGGGAGGAAGGGCCTTCCATATAAATAGTGAGCTGAGGAGCGCACCTCGAAAATTGGTCCATTTGAACCACCAGAGCCTGAAAAGCTAGTTTTTGACTACGTAATCACCTCTGGGAGAAATTTAAATTTAAAATATATCTTATTGATTTTATCATTGGATACAAAAGTACATACTGTCACACCTCCTTTTTCACTATACCCCCGGAAGGGGTATAATAAAGGAAGTTTTTCCAATTAAAGGACAATCTAAACGAGATTGTTTATTATTTGAATCTACTGTTTTCCTTAATAAATCCGTGAGCCATCATATTAATAATAGTATTATTGGACCTTTAGTAAGTGTCGAAGTTCCCATCTCATCTCTACTTCTAAATAAAGCACCATGCATCATCTTTATTTTTGCTAGTTGATTTTCTTTCCGCATTTTAATTTCAAAAGAAGAGCTCCAATGTTCAAAAAAATTTTGAAATTTATCAAAGCATTTTAGTTTCTTATAAATATTTCCCTTATTACTTTTCATAGTTTACTTTATTTACACAGCATTACTATTACTTATCTTGATGAACTGACGATTGTGACTTGCAACGAGACAATACAACAAATGGATATAGACTCAAAAGAAGATGATATACCAGAAGAGGTCATTAAAGAGGTTGAGGATTTTGAGAATAGACCTAAGTCCAACTTGGATAAGACCGAGATTGTTAATTTGGGAGAAGGAAGAGTACATAGAATTCCTAAAATAATATGAGGACATATTCGCCTGGTCGTATGATGATATGACTGGTCTCAGTACATCCGTTGTAGCTCAAAAACTGCCAACCATCAGAATTTGTCAGTGTTTATCTATCACCATCAGAAAAGGAAGAGTACACAGAATTCCTAAAAGAATATGAGGACATATTTGCCTGGTCATATGATGATATGACTGGTCTCAGTACATTCGTTGTAGCTCACAAACTACCAACCGATCCTGCATGCCCGCCGATAAAGAAGAAACTCAGGAAGTTCAAGCCTAACATGAGTTTAGAAATCAAGGAAGAAGTCACCAAACAAGTCAAAGCCAAGGTTCTCAGGGTAGTAGAGTATCCATCATGGTTAGCCAACATCGTGCTAGTATCGAAGAAGGACGGGAAGTTTAGAGTCTATGTCAACTACCGGGACCTCAATCGGGCCAAACCCAAAGACGACTTCCCCTTGCCAAACATACAAATTCTAATTGACAACTGTGCCAAACATGAACTGTAGTCATTCGTTGATTGTATTGTTCGGTACCATCAGATATTGACGGACGCGGAGGACGCGGAGAAAATGGCTTTCATTACACCATGGGGAATGTACTGTTATAGGATGATGCCATTTGGGTTAAAGAATGTTAGGGCCATCTACATGAGGGCCATGAATACTATCTTCTATGACATGATACACAAAGAGATCGAGGTATATGTAGATGACGTCATCATCAAACCCAAGAGAGCCACTGACTACATGGAAGATCTGAAGAAATTCTTTAACAGACTGACAAGGTAAAATCTGAAGCTGAACCCCGCCAAGTGTGCATTCAGGGTTCCTGCCGAAAAACTACTTGGGTTCATTGTGAGTCGCCGAGGAATAGAACTGGATCCATTAAAGGTTAGGGCCATTCAAAAATTGCCACCGCCAAAGAACAAGAAGGACGTGATGAGTTTCCTGGGGAGACTCATCTATATCAGCCAGTTCATAGCTCAGTCCACTGTCATTTGTGAGCCAATCTTTAAGATGTTGAAGAAAGACGCCACTACCAAATGGACCGATGACTATCAGAAAGCCTTCGACAGAATCAAGGAATACCTATCAGCACCGCCCGAGCCGGGTAGACCTCTCTTACTCTACCTTGCAGTGTTGGATGGAGCGTTTGGTTGTGTTCTTGGGAAACATGATGAAACGGCAAGGAAAGAACAGGCCATCTACTATCTCAACAAGAAGTTCACTTCATACGAGGCCCGGTATTCTCTATTAGAGCGTACTTGTTGTGCTCTAACTTGGGTAGCTCAGAAGTTGAGGCATTATTTATGTGCCTCTACTACTTATCTCATATCAAGAATGGATCCGCTGAAGTACATATTTTAGAAACTCATGCCCACTGGCAAGCTGGCCAAGTGGCAAATCCTGCTGAGTGAATTCGACATCATCTATGTGACTCAGAAAACAATCAAAGGACAGGCACTAGTGGATCACCTTGCTAAAAACCCTGTGGATGGAGAATATGATCCTCTGAAGACGTATTTTCCTGATGAAGAGGTATCCTTTATAGGAGAAGATATCGCAGAACCCTATGACGGTTGGAGAATGTTTTTCGATGGAGCAGTAAACTTTAAAGAAGTTGGCATAGGAGCAGTCCTAGTATCAGAAACCAGTCCACATTGTCTGGTTTCCGCGAAGCTCGGATTCCCATGAACCAATAACATGGCCGAATACGAAGCCTGCATATTAGGGCTCAAGTTGGCTATTAACATGAATGTTCAGGAGTTGCTAGTGATTGGGGATTCAGACCTGCTTATACATCAAGTCTGAGAAGAATGGGCAACCAAGAATTCCAAGATACTCCATTATCTGCATCATGTACGGGAGTTGATGAAGAGATTCACAAAGACAGAGTTTCAGCATGTCCCTAGAGTCTAGAATGAGTTCGCCGATGCATTGGCTACCCTATCATCCATGATATAGAACCTGGACACAAATTTCATTGATCCTATTCCTGTGAAGATCCATAATCATCCGGATTATTGTGCTCATGTCGAAGAAGAAGCAGACGGAAAACCTTGGTTTCATGATATCAAGGAATATTTAGCCACATGGGAATATCCAGAACTTGCAAATGCCACTCAGAAGCACACACTTCGAAGGTTATCCAACAATTTCTTTCATAGTAGAGGAATCCTATATAGAAGGACTCCCAATTTGGGATTATTAAGGTGTGTCGACGCAAAAGAAGCATCCAGGCTATTGGAAGAAATTCATGCAGGGACCTGCAGCCCACATATGAACGATTTTGTCGTAGCCAAGAAAATACTCCGAGTTAGTTATTTTTGGATGACCATGTAGACGGACTGCATCCTGTACGTCTGAAAGTGGCACCGCTGTCAGATACATGCAGATATAATAAAGGTGCCTCCTAATGAGCTTAATGCAATAAGCTCGCCATGGATGTTCGCCGCTTGGGGAATGGATGTCATCGGACCTATCGAGCCTACCGCATCAAACGGACACAGGTTCATTCTAGTAGCAATTTATTATTTCGCCAGATGGGTTGAAGCAGCATCATACAAGGCAGTGACTAAGAAAGTCGTAGCAGACTTTGTCCGCGACCGTATTGTTTGTCTGTTTGGCATCCCAAAGTCAATCATTACTGATAATGGTTCCAATCTCAACACTGACCTAATGAAAGAAATTTGTGAAACATTCAAAATCAAACACAATAATACTACAACCTACAGGCCTCAGATGAACAGAGCTGTAGAAGCGGCCAACAATAATATCAAGAAGATATTGAAGAAAATGATAGAAAAACATAAGTAGTGGCACGAGAAGCTATCATTTGCTTTATTGGGCTACCGCACCACAGTTCACACATCAACCGGGGCAACTCCTTGTATGTTGGTTTATAGTACCGAGGCAGTCATTGCCGCTGAAGTAGAGATTCCCTCCCTGAGGATTATACAGGAAGTGGAACTTGAAGACGCATAATGGGTAAAGAGTCGCTACGAGAAGTTAGCTCTCATAGATGGGAAGAGAATGAACTCAGTTTGCCATGGTCAACTTTATCAGAACAGAATGGCCAGAGCCTTCAACAAAAGAGTCAAGCCAAGACAATTTACACTGGGGCAGCTGATATTAAAAAAGATTTTCCCCACATCAGGATAAGGCCAAAGAGAAGTTCTCTCCCAACTGGCAGGATTCATATATGATTCATCGGGTTCTAACAGGATAGGCCCTCATACTTGCAGAAAAGGACGGAGAAGTTTGACCGAAGCCGATCAATTCAGATATAGTGAAACGATACTATGCGTAACCATTTATGATTTCCTTTTTGATGTAATTTGAACTACGTCTGACCTGATTACCGTTTAAGAGGGGATACGTAGGTAGCCTTAGGGGTTCGTTCACAATTCAATAAAATTTTTATTTCCCCCACTATTGGAAACTTGGGCAAAATTTTGAGGAGGACCCACAAAATTCTAAAGGTGATCTTGAGCCATTCACTAACACGCAGCCATCAGAAGCACCAACCCAGTAAAATGGGGCAAAAATTTGAAAAGGACCCTCAAAATTCCAAAGCGAGAGAGGTTGCAATGTCTTGAACCGCGTCGCAGTCATCGGTTCATCTAAAACGAATCTATTTTTTATGTATTTACGTTACGCTTTTACTAAATCATGCATGACTACTATCAAAATTGCTTTGTTTAGCAATGATACCCCAATAGAAACAAGAGTCGAGCAGGACAAACGAGGTTCACGGGAAGATGGACTAACTTCCCTCTTTTAAAAAACTCACGATATTTTCTCTGGATGCAGGAACCTAAGACATGAAATCATCAGATACGATTACATCCTCACACTTTTTAGGAATACAACTCTCAGAATCATTGCTTATTACAATTGCTATCCGTACTAGACATTCCCAGTAACCACAATGCAGCAATCAGCTCTCAGCTATCATCCATCAGCTAAGAGATTTCATCGTTATTCGCCTTTATTTTTCCGCATTGCATAAGGCTACTATTCTGCCTTTTGAGGTTAAGCTCTACCTCAATCCACATTTCTCGCATTGTATAAGGCTACTATTCTGCCTTTCGAGACTAAGCTCTATCTCCATAATTGCATAAGGCTACTCTTCTGCCTTCCGAGGTTAAGCTCTACCTCCATCTGCATTTCTCGCGTTGCATAAGGTTACTATTTTGCCTTCTGAGACTAAGCTCTATTGCATAACGCTACTATTCTGCCTTCCGAGGTTAAGCTCTACCTCTATCTACATTTCTCGCATTTCATAACGCTACTATTCTGCCTTCTGAGACTAAGATCTGTCTCTATAATTGCATAAGGCTACTCTTCTGCCTTCCAAGGTTAAGCTCTACCTCCATAATTGCATAGGCTGAAAAATTGCCACTTCATCTTGCATCGGCTGAAAGATCGTCACTTTATCTAAATCTTTACATTGGCTGAAATATCACCACTTCATTTCAATCTCGTATCGGCTAAAATATCGCCATTTATGTGTACACTTTACATTAGCTAAAATATTGCCATTTTATTTAAGTATTGCATCAGCTGAGAGATCGCCAAATCCTGCATTTCATGGGCTAAAAGATTGCCAAATTATTCAAAGGCATCATGGTTCGTAGGCATCATTCTGATAGCCCAAGAACATCATTTTATAGCCTGTGAATCCTTTATTACGCGCTTCATGGCTCAGTATGTCATGGTCTGAGGACGTCATCCTAACCGTCCAAAGACAATATTCATGGTCCAATGGGAACTTGCTGTCACACCTCTTTTTTACTGCTTACACCCCGCGAAGGGTATAATAAAAAGAGTTTTTCCAATTAAAGGACGGTCGGAACGGGATTAGTTATTT